>AP025053.1:1445056-1529056 GCA_036186865.1 Eustoma russellianum
GGGGGGGGGGGGGGGGGGAGTATAGAAAAAGAGATATTCTATGTAAATTTTTAGTATGTATGGTGAGTCTCATCGTATCGATCACAATTTTATTCTCTCTCCACCATCCCACGTCCCACTTTGATGAGAAGTACATATAGTAATCAATTGAGGTCAAATTCCACTGTTTTCTACCCGAGTGGATTTTTGTTCTTACCAACCTATTTCTGGATTTCTTTTTCTTTTTTCTTCTATCAACTGTGTGCGCAAACCTCACAATGTCAACTGTCGAATACCATCACATAAACAAGTCTTACACTCGTGGCTTCATTTTTTTGATAGGAGTAGATATACACAATTGGTAGGAGTAGATATATATATGTATATATATGTATATAAATGTATACATATATTAACCCCGATCAAGTAAGTCTTGTTAGGGGAAGGGTAAATAATAAGCTATACAAAGCACGCAATGTCGACTCGACCATTTCTTTTCGTGTTTTTTTTTTTTTTTGCTTGAGCAGCTAGTGCATTCCTTGTTTATGTAAAGTGAGCCAATAAAAATCTAAAATTACAAACCACTTGTTTGCTACTAATTCTTTTTTGGTAGAATATGACCACCACCCCATCATCCAGAAATAGACATGAACAACGCTTGCAATATTCTTAATTTAAGTTTAAGAAAAAGTATAAAACTAAGATCTCATGACAAAAGAAAAATGGAAATCACGTATTCTTTTACCATGCAAAGAAAAAAAGTTTTATTATTTATAATCTTGTTTTACAAGACGAAAGACTTGTGCTCGTATGGTCAAGGTAATTTTTATTTTTATATTTATCATTAGAATTAGTTACAGCTGCATATCATGGTTCGATTCAAATGACATGTTATTTCTGATTCTATTATGAAATTACTCCAAAAATCCTAATCAATATATGGTGCAATACCATGAGATACCTATCCTTCTCATTTGTAGTCACGCTTCTGACTATGAGAATTGTGTATTTACAGATAAAAATCGTAAGGGAAAGAAGAAAAAAAGAATAGGATAAATCATTTGTTTTCCACTAGAAGAAAGTCTCACACTTCTTTAAACCAAGAAGAAAGTTGATGAAGCCCGCCTCTAAACTTTGCAACGGCTCTTCCTAAACTCACTTGCATTACCCTGTAAACCAAAAAAAACAATGTCTTCAACACTCCAAATGTTCATTCCTTTTCATCACACAGATCTCTCTCTCTCTCTCTCTCTCTCTCTCTCTCTCTCTCTCTCTCTCTCTCTTATTCAGTGCAATTCTAGCGTATAGTATTAAAAGAAGGGGGGGGGGGGGGGAGTACACATGTAGCAAGATAAGGTTTAGTACCTGGTGCTCCATGAGTTTGCTAATCTTTAACAGAGTGGAATCCGATTTCTTCTGTTTGGAAACGTACTATTAACATTCTACCCTACATTGCCAAGCCTTCACCAAAACCAGTGTCTTGCATCATAGCCACAAATTCATTGTAATCAATTCGTCCATCCTGAAAGAGACAAGGACAAAGATGATTGAATAAGTAAATGCACTTGAGATCAAGCATGATAGTTTTAAAGCACCCCTGAGAAACATGTTTGCACGCCTATATGGGCAAAGGCATCGAAGGATGTGGAAAGAAGCATACATTATCCTGATCAACTTCATGGATGATCTCGTCCAGGTTGACATCTTTCATACCAAACTTTGCACAGGCCTTCTGGAGCTCATCCTTGGTGATGTAGCCACTGCCATCTTCATCAAAGTAGGAAAAGGCTGCATACAAGTGATCCTCTTTGTGGACCTTGTTCACATGTAGCATTGCAGCAACAAACTCGACGTAATCTATTGTACCACTGTTGTCGATGTCCGCCTGCATAGATCAATAAATGGAGGTTCTTCCTTTAGTTGTATGGAAATATATAAATCTGAAATTGATCTAAGAAACTCTAGGGTGGTCTGCTTGATGATTTCTGGTCTTCTAGTATACAGTCCGGATCATCTTAAAAAAGTTGCAAAAATATCTTCAATGCTTATTTTGAAATGTCAACTTTCAGGTTCAGAAAGAAAAGCTAAAAGTCCCGTCTTTGGTCATGTATTTCATGGTCTATTAGCAACTTAATGAACCAAAGCCGAATATAAGGGGAAAAAATGAACCAAACCCAAATATCTGTTTTTGAGGCTTTCTATAAATTCAGAATTTATGTTCTTCAGAAATCATCAAACCACAATATTTCCAGTGGATACAATCCAGGAACTGAATCAAGAGAATTTGAACTAAGAAGCGCAGAACATATATTTCAATACCAGTCTGGCTAGCTCTTGTATCAAACATGATAGGCACAAAAGATTTGAGCAACTTTCACTTACAGCTTCCATCAAACTGTTTATCTCGGATTCTTTGGGATTGGCGCCAACTCTTTCCAACCCATTTTTGAGTTCCTCCAGAGTGATATGCCCACTGTTATCCACATCTATCATTTTGAACATTTGTTTAAGTCCTGCAATTTCTTCTTCGGACAATGTTTCAGCAATAACCTGCAGTTATTCCCAAAAATTAACATGAATTATCACTTAACTGCCATAAATGGTCAGCACATACACATAAAGCATCCGAAGACATGCTCTTGAAAGCATGCTTCCCATAAACAAACAACAACACATGGTCGGTGGAAGGATTGACCACTTAAGGATGCTGTAATGAAAATAACCACGTAGATGTTTCTTAAACAAAAGTCCAATTCCAGCTATTAGATTTGGTGTTAAAGAAGTAATATGTAGACAGATCAAATTTCAAAATATCACAGAGAATTACAGTGATGGCTATTTTCTTGAGTTTGTTCCAAGCAGAAAATTGCTTCAGACGGCTAAGAACAGCTGAATCCAGCGGTTTATCTGGAACATCACCATCAACACGAATCCAGGGGTGGCCTGCAGAGGAGAATCATTTATACTCATTATTCATCATGCACCAGTAGCGCCATATTTAAGATGAATGGAGCTGCTTTATTGGTAACTACTAGGATTTGCTTTAGGACCACAGATTTTTCTAAAGAGATTCAAACAAATGCGAACAGAAAGTAACTTTAGTCTGCGAAATTAGAAATGGATTTAATCTCACGGGGCACATAGATGGCTTTTGCATCCCTCATTTCAGTCCATGGCTTTGTATGTTATGCTTGACTTTTGTGTCAGACATAACAATGCCAGTTGTGTTTTAGATGCACATCCAAAGATGTGCAACGCAAAATAAGTAACTCGAATAATCAAGCAATGAAGCTAAAGGAGCCCCAAAGTACAAAAGGATAGAGGTTGGATTGAAGGCACTTTTTCTTTTCACAAGAGGTTATCTGCATATTGAACTTCACAAACGATTATTTTCTTTATGCCATGCAGCGGATTCTGACATGAACAAGTAGAGGTAGATTTCAAACTAACCTTCTGTATTGATTTTAAGGTAAGAAATGATTTTTGTTAATGAGGTGCACTCACATAGGACTTCATGTGCTGTAAGACGTTTCTTGGGATCTCTAACAAGCATTTTTCTGACAAGATCTTTTGCACTTTCGGATATGCTCGGCCAAGGTTCTGAACTAAAGTCCAGATCACCTTTCAAGACCTGCTCAAATATTCCTTGCTCCGTCTCTGATCCAAGTTGCATTCGCAAAAATTATATTTTATCATAGATGTAAACATTCAGTTAATGAAACAATATTTTAAACAAGAACCACTGACCATCCCAAAAAGGTGGCACGCCACTCAGCAAAATGTAAATGATAACTCCAGCACTCCAAATATCACATTCTTGGCCATAATGCTTGCGTAATACTTCTGGAGCCACATAGTATGGACTTCCAACCACGTCACTGAATTTATCTCCTGTATATCAGTGACTTAGTTTTTCATCAGGCTAAAAGAAAAAACAAGATTGAGACAAAATGGGCATCTAGTGACCATCTTGCAGTTTTTGACCGCTGAACTTGCTCAAAAAAGTTGTAGCTCATCTAACAACCAGAGACATGCAGGGAAATTGGAGGAGGAAACAGCAGTGTAAGGAATTAGAACTCGGATGCTAAAGGTGCTTACATGAGCTAACTTCTCAGTAGTCTGGCTCAATCAAGAAAGTTAATGAATTAGTCAAAAGAGAATGGCTTTCACCATGCCAGTTCCAATTAAAAAATTGTACATTATGGTAATTCACCTGTCCCAACTTACATTTCCACTTGATAAGGAACATCCTAGTTGCCAATAATGCATGAAGACAAAGAAAGATTCTGTCCACAAGGATATAAAAAACACAAAAAAATTCCATTCTTTCAACTGGAATTACTCTACTAAGATCCAATACCATATAAGTTCAACAGAGACTCGTCAGGCTACAAAATTCGTGATGATATCATTACATTTCTTTATTCACACTAAATAACCCTCTTGACGGCTTCTTTTAGAACAGAACTAGAAGTTTATCAGAATGTAGTGCTGAAATTCCCAGTTAACTTAATAATGTGAATAACTGCGTGTGCTCCATAAACAAAATTAACGTCGCTTGATATTGAGCAAGCAAATCTCGGGAAAAAAAAGTTCCAAGTAGATATCATTCCAAAGAAAAAAGTACAGAATCTCAAACTTTGTGACGCCACACAAACCACTTCTAGAATTTCCGAGCAAAAACCTTCACAGGTAAGACTTACTTCTTATCTTTTCAGATTATGAGGAATTGTCATAGGTTAATCAAAAGATACAACTCAGCACTATCTTACCCGGCTTGAAGAACATGGAGAGCCCAAAGTCTATGGTCTTAAGTGGCGAGTCCTCGTCCTGGTTGACAAAAAGAAAGTTCTCGGGCTTCAAGTCTCTGTGCATGACACCTAAAGAGTGGCAGGCTTCCACAACACCCACTATGACTCTTGCAAGTTCAGCTGCCTTTCTCTCTGAATAATGCCCCCTTTGTATAATCCGATCAAAAAGCTCTCCACCTGCACAAAGCTCCATGATAACATGAACTGCAACAGCGTCCTCATAAGCTCCAACGATAGATATCACATTGGGATGCCCGGCCAAATGATGCATTATTTGGATCTCCCTTCTTACATCCTCCACATCCTCTTCGGTTACTAATTTCCTCTTAGCAATAGTTTTACAAGCTAATTCTTTCCCTGTGGCCTTCTCTACACATAAATATGTCGTTCCAAATTGTCCTTGTCCTAGTTTCCTCCCTAAGTCATAGACATCCCTTAAGTTCCCTGTTTGACGTCCTAACACTGATTGGACTCGAAGCCCTACGCTAGAAACTCTTTTCATATGGCCAGGTTTATGCTTCTTAGCCCCATCTGCTGGTTTGGTACTAATGCTATCAACTCTGTTAGTAGTGGCAGGCTTTTGGGATTCTGATATTACAGCCTCCCTGCTAGCAATTTCAACTGGAATGGGAGGGGTATTCATGGTACTAGATTGAATAGAATCAGATCCCTTTGGTTCTATGCCTTTGGAAGACAAATCCCTTGGATTTTCTTCAATGTTCTCATTGCTTTTACTCGCAATTTTGCTCTTGGATTCTTGTCCCGAGCCAGGGAGTGCAACATCCTGCTGCCGACTTTTCCATATGGCGGCAGTAATGGACTTGAAGAAACCACTATTGGGGCTAACGCATGAATTTCCCATAAATTATAGGTATAATCCTGTCCTCTCTTCAGTCTCTGTTTTGCACGAATAAAGCCTAATTGATCCCATTAACATGAATGTGATCAAAGGACCAAACCAGTCCAATCAGATCAATAATCAAAT
This sequence comes from Eustoma russellianum, assembly GCA_036186865.1. NCBI lineage: Eukaryota > Viridiplantae > Streptophyta > Magnoliopsida > Gentianales > Gentianaceae > Eustoma > Eustoma russellianum. The sequence goes on from AP025053.1 coordinate 1,450,832, forward strand.
ACACAACACTACAAAAGTACCTGAATTCCTCGGAAGGTTTGGTCTTCCCTTGGTATACCAAATAAAAATTAAAATAAAAAAAAACAACAATGCTCCTAAAAAGAAAACACCAAAAGGAACAGTTCAATAAACTATAAAACCCTAACCGATGGATTCTCCCGACAGGAAATGCAGGTAAATGCAATCCAGAGACGAAGTTAGAACCCTAATCAACCGATTCGAATAACAGAGGTTAATTAACGGAGAAACAGAGATGGTAAATCGAGTGGAATCACAAACTAGAAACAGAGCGTAGAGGACCACTGGCGAGTTAACAGCCGATCGGAGAGCTTGGAATAAATTGAAATTGAGAAGAAGATGATAAATTATGCAACGCAGGCTAGAGCAATTAACTAATTATGGAGATAATCAGCTTCCCGATGTTAAGAATCAGGGTAGTTGATGGTGTGATTTTGTTGTAATTGGGAAGGAAAAAACAGATTCACCTGGAAGCTTGCATGTCCTGCATGTGGAACATGCAAAGCACAGCGTCGGGTCTCTGGAGTCCAGTCCCAGTCCCCTCTTTTAATTTTATATTTAAACAAAATTTATATGGAGTTGTTGCTTGTTAGTAAAATAAAATAAAATAAGACTAATTCATATTTGGTCACATATTATAGCCTATTCAATAAGATTATATCACACACATCAAATTATGTAAAATTAAATACACATACATACCTTCATTAAATGTCTAAAAGATGTAACATAAAGTGGTCAATGTAAACTTCTCTCGTTAAGAACATAACCTTTTCATATATATATATATATATATATATATATATATATATATATATATATATATATATATATATATAGGAAAAAAGAACCTACCCTTTTTTTATTGAAAGCAAAAGAACCTACTTTTAGGTGTCTATAAAAGGATGAAAGGTTAGTACATTTTTCTAAAACAGCTTTCTGCCCTTTTTTTTCCAAATATGAATGTTGGTTGGCCTTTTTTTGTCCTTTAAAATGAAATTTTCTTTTATTTATCCCTTTTACTCTGTTAACATTTGTTAAACACACAATATTTTTATCCATAATCTTTTAAATTTTTCAATATTTGCCCCCAAAACGTTTTACTTTAATGTCCTTCATATTTGACCCAAATTTTATAAGGATACTTCACATTTAAAATATATACGACGTAAAGATAGAGGAATTGACAAAAGTGTGAATCATAAGATACAAAAAGAGTAGTTAAAGTTGAGATCTGCATCAGTGCTTCTTTGTGATAGGACAATACCTTTAAAGCTTAAAAGAAAATGTTACATAACACCAGTCAGACCTGCGCTGCCCTACGTGCGTGAATGTTGAGCAGTCAATTATGAACAAGAGCAAAGAATGCTACTGGCAGAAATAAGAATGTTAAGATGTATGTATGTAGATACACGGAAGGATAAAATAAAAAATAAACATATAAGGAGAAGGTTAAGCGGCTCCTATATATGAGAAGATAGGGAATCAAGGTTAAGATAGTATGAAAATATGCAAAGGTGGCATGCAAATGCACTTGTTAGACACTACGAGACAATGAACGGAGTGCATGTTGAACATGGTAAAGGGATACCAAAAAAGACATGAAAAGAAATAATAAGGAAAGATATGACTTATATGAAAATTGGAAAGTATGTGGTCAATGATAGGAGACAATTGATTCATGTAGCCGATATCATGTAGAGAGTATAACATTTAATTAAAAAATTTATGTACTTAAGTTGAATCACAGTTGATATGATATGATAGTTTTGGAAGATGCATATTCTAAATGAGTACATTATGCATTATGTATTAGGAGAGACACAGTGAGGACGATATTTAAGCTAGGACTCAAAAAAAAATACAAGAGAAATGATTGATTCATATAGCGACTCCACATAGTGAAAAAAGACTTGAGTGTTGTTGTTGGCAATAAAAATGTATCGTATTTCTCTTATTAGCCAACATTCTAGGTTAATCAATGTATTGGATTCAAATTTTCATAAGATTTATGACTAGCCAAGACATGGTGAAGTATGATCTTACATCATATCATGTAGAGGATAATTGTTTTCATGTTTCGACTACATTTACAATAAAAATTAACTTTTCGTTTGTCCAGTTAGTGTCTGAAAGTAATGTTCCTAACAAAATGTTTTAATGAGATGGGATCTCCTCACCGACTCCATCCTCACTCTATTGACCACCGTCCGATACGTGCCAGGAAGAAAGTGGTGAGGCTAGATGCGGGTGACACTCATCTAGCCTCACCACCCCTTGCTGCCACGTGTCGGACGGTGAGCAATAGGGTAATAATGGAGACGGTGAGGAGATGCGGTCCCTGTTCTAATACCGCACCATAACAAAAAAACAAAAACAAAAGATTTCTATGCCTTCTTCTTTTCTGCCTCGGCGATTTACTTTTTGTTGAACTATAAAAGTTCATGAACCACTCCATAATGGAAACTGGGGATGCCACTCCCGCACCATCAGGACTTGGACGCACTCTTAAAAGCACCACATCAGGAAGGGGGGGGGGGGGGTATCCATTTTTTACGTCCTCTAATCGCAGCATTCCAAGCAGAAGTCGAATTAGGATCAATGTGGAAAGATGATCCACAACCAGCAGGATCAATGATGATCCATCGATAATCCGGTCTCTCATTCCCCAGGAGATAAAAAAGGTCCTCACTAAAATACTTTACAACAACAACATTACTTCATTACCTTAGATTCTCACCTCTATGGCGAGATATGGAGGACGGAAGTACGCATCTCCTGCCTATGGCGAAGTATGGAGGGCAGATGTACGCAACCATGCCAAAGTGTGAGAAATATAGAGTCTGTTTTTCGATGACCCATAATAAAAAGTCCCAAACTGTGTCAATCAACTGCTACTTCACAGTATGAGAACATCACCTCTATGGCGAGGTACGGAGGGCAGATGTATGCAATCATACCAAATTCTCACCTCTATGGCGAGGTATGGAGGGCGGACGTACGTATCTCCTGCCTATGGCGAACTATGGAGGGCAGATGCATCTCCTGCCTATGGCGAACTATGGAGGGTAGATGTACGCAACCATGCCAATGTGTGAGAAATATAGAGTTTGTTTTTCAATGATCCATAATGAAAATTGCCTCAAACTGTGTCAATCAACTGCTACTTCACAGTATGAGAAGCTCACCTCTATGGCGAGGTATGGAGGGCGGACGTACGCATCTCCTGCCTATGACGAAGTATGGAGGGCAGATGTACGCAACCATACAAATGTGTGAGAAATACGGAGTTTATTTTCCGATGACCCATAATAAAAATTGCTTCAAACTGTGTCAATCAACTGCTACTTCACAGTATGAGAAGCGTAGCCAATTTAGTGAATCGCTTTATACTGTTTCATCATATTCTAAAGTCAAAGAAGAGTGCGTCTTTCAATACATTGTAACTACATAATCCTGCCCCAGTTGTGGAGCTTTTGAATCAAATTTTGGGTCAAAAAGATACAATGGTCTCTCTTCTCTCCCTTGATCTGGATGCCTATAAAAATCTTGCAGCGTCATTTCCACCGGACCAACAGCAAATTGAGCATCACCACATACCTCAACAGATGGTCTCTATTCCATTTTTCCAGACAATCCACTTATCTACACAACCTTCTAGCAAAACTGGTTTATTAGGCTCCCCAATTTCACGCATAAACTCCTCAACGGAGATGCCCCTCCTCCTGATGATAATATCTCTTTCAAGCCATTCACTTTTCATTTCAAGATTAGGACAAATCCAACTCTGGAACAGGTAATCGGAATAAAAATTCCTAATTTCCGGTTCAAATTTCGAAATATTGAATGAGGGCATAAGTATATTTCCAAGATTCACTATAAAAGAATTCACCTTCTTATGTTTCCAAAACAAAATTTCTCCAGAGAGGTTCATGATTAAAGAAAACATAGAAAGAACTTACTCACAGCTGATAAAACACCCAAATGGGCTCCTTCCAGTAATCCTAAAATCTCAAGAAAAAGCTCATCTGATGACAATTGAAGATTAACCAGCCCTGTATCCCTAGCGTTGTAAAAGGAAGTGCTGGTTGAACTCCATGTCCATTTGATTGTGCTGAAGCCTCCAAGTCGAATCCTGTTTCACAATCATCTTCTTGTTCCACTGCCAAGCGGTTGAATTCTTCATCGGACTATTCTTTAGTTGAAACTAGTTTATGGTCCTCCAAATTGGAGCAGCGTTTCTTGGAGGGGATTTTGTTCTTGTGCTTTCTTTTCCTCCTCCGTGTTTGTTCTAGCAAAATCCTAGTGCTCAGTATTTCTTAAATAGGTTGCGCCGGCGGCGGGCTCTCGCAGAGAATGCTGGTTTTCCGCCGCCAGGGTTTTAGCCGTCTACTTCACTACTACTTCAGGAAAAGCGTCAATGGAAACGCAGAAAACAGTGGTTCTGTGTGAGGTAACTTCCAAGGTGTTGGATTCTGCGAATGTTGAAACCGCAAGTTCCCTTCCCTGCGCTTTTATAACTGCACAATGAATTCGGGATTGGGTAAAATAGACGAAGGATTCATGGCCGGAGACTTAGGATTTCAATTTGTTGAATATACAAACACATACGATAAGTATACATATACATTTATGTGTATGTATATGTATGTGTCTATATATATGTCTCTATACACACATATAGCTGATTAAACATCCACGATACTACACAGACGCACACATACATTGCGTTGGTTTGACGTTTATAGATTATTTAAATTTTTTGTCTTCAATTTATATTTGAACTAGATTTGTTGAAATCATTTGTAGATAGGACTGAGAAGGGCTGGTGTTAAGCGAACCGAGCGCAGATTGTTTGATTTCAATTCGTATTTGATTTGAGTTCATTCGTTAATTTTACTTAAACGAGTCGAATTTGAATAACTATTTAGGTTCGTTTCCTAAAATGAATCAAACTGTTTTCGAACAGTTTGGCTCGATTAAAGAACTATAGTGTTATTGGGCCGAAGTTAAACCAATTTTAAAGCTCGTTACAGTAAATGATTCAAGCAAACAGTTCGTTTAGCTAAACGAACCGAATTCAAAAACCTAGTATTCGGCTTGTCTCGGTTCGTTAACACCCATAACCTTGAGGTTTCTTGGATTCAAGCCGCAGAAACAGCCTCTTGCACAAAATGTAGGATAAGACTGTGTACATCAGATCACAAAGTGATCACATCCCTCTCCAGACCATGCGCAAACGCAGTAGCCTAGTGCACCGGAAGTAATGCGCTCTCCAAGGATGATTCCTTCGGATCGACATGAGATTCTTTAAATCATCAAAGATTTGAACTTTTCAAACTCCTTTTTCTTTTTTTTTTCTATTGTCGGGCAGCACGACCTTGTTTGAGATTGTTGTGTTTAGAATGTGATCATATTCAAAACCTTGGCTTGTACCTATTATTCTTGTAGAATGTAGAGTAGTGACATGCATTTCCCTTTTTTGAAAGAAAATAACAAAAGATTTGCTGTATTTCCTTTTGTATTGTAAGCTTCCTAATGATGTATTCATGATTCCTATCAAAAATAATAGACTAAATAAATGAAACATAAGATAATGGACACATTGGGAACCTATACCATATGAAATAAACGAGTCTTGCAAATTGTTAAAGGAAATCTCTAATTGATCAACGGTCAACTGCCTACTATTAATGGTACTCGCTAGCCAACTTAATTTACACTTCGGTACACATTGGATTGTTACTTATTTAACCAATAATGCATTGGTCATATAACAGAATTGGTAGCATATGTTCAGTTTTTCCATACAGTTTAAAAGATCCGGCCCTTTCTAGACCCTGCGCAAATACAGAAGCCTAATACAGCGGAAACGCTTTTTTATTTGTCATAATCGCAATGGATAGTAATCAATTACTAAAATAATTATTATCATAAATAATTGGCGATTGAGTGATTTAAGGAATATTCGCAATAAATCTGTGTATAGCGTTCAAATCGCATGTATAGAATTGCCATCTAGTTATTAAATTAAAATTCAGAAGATATAGATCGACTTGGAGGTTTTCAAAGACGGTTCTTGTTTAATACTTTTACCGTTGTAAAAATATAGTCACTGTTGATTGTACAATAATGAGGTCAAAGACGGTCCTTAGTTAATACTCTTACCGTTCTAAAAATATAGTCACAGTTGATTGTACAATATTTTTGGAACGGAGGAAGTATTGTGCTTTTGTACAAGGCAACAAAGTCTCCATGAAAATTTGAAGTACAACAGCTTGTGTCAATTAGGCAATTCACTACCATTTCTCCTTCTTCACACACCATAACACACAAAAAAGGCAGGGGCGATTCATATTTCCTGTTTAAAGTGACTCTTGAATTCACTGTTTAATGTAACACGGCGTTGCCTTACCTTTACAAATAAGATGATGACAGCTTTAAAATAGGAAACTTACCTTCCATGTCTATCTCTTACTACTATCTTTTATTGTGATTTAAAAAAACCATTAGTGAAATCAAACAGTGAAACTGGAAAGGAAAACGGTGAGAAAAGAAAACATGTGTATATATAGGCCTGGAAAAGGTACACCAAATGCAGAAAACATGTATATATATAGGCCTGGAAAAGGTACGCCAAATGTAGAAAACATGTATATATATAGGCCTGGAAAAGGTACGCCAAATGCACATGATTCATGACCTGCAGGAATCAGAGGAAACTGCAACTGAAAGAAGAAAAGCTTTAGCATCTTATTTGACTGTGAAATTATACATAAACCTATCCTGTACACAAGTGATCTACCGCAAACCAAGTTCGACTGAACAGATAACAATCTTAGCCCCTAAGACCATACTGTTTCAATTGCCACTCCACCAATAGATTACATTCCATTACGATATAATAAAAGAAGGCAAGGAAAAAACACCAACTCCAAAAGCAAGGCTGCAGCAATTTCATTCAAGAAAAGAAATGAACTTCCAATCCAACTGTCGTACTGGGGGGCAATTTCGTGTCAGATGGGTGAGAGCTAAGCCACGTATATTCACATGAGTCAAAGCATACAATGAGTTTACCTAACAAATTCACGCATGCATGCTCCAGAGGTGTTTCCACTGGCCCACTTTTTGCCTTTCGTCCAAAAGCATTAGCAATCCCGCGTTGTTATCTGAGAAACCACACGTGTACCTGCAGAAAATAACATCACGGGTTCCTTCAGAAAATGAAATATAAGCATCAGCTGGACTTTTAAAAACGAAAGAACCCATGGAACATGAGTTTATCTATCAGATATCCCTGATATACTCATGATGATCAGCAACATATTTTTAGAATCATATACTCACTTGCATCGTCGTGCCTTCTTTCTCCACAAAACAAAGGAAACGATCCACTGGGCACAAACATGAGATTACAAAAGTCAGAAAATGTCAACAAGTCCATCAGGAAAATTCTTGAAATAAGTACACATTTTATAAGTTTAACTCCCAGTAAACAATCACGTCAGCTGTCTCACATTTTATCAAAACCCCAAGGAAAATTATAAAACTCAGGTCCGACTCCTATTATCCTATTTGGCATGATATTTCAAAGAATAAATCACATATACACAAATTTTATGCTCTCAGACAATATGGTATCCAAAAGAAAAGATTGTCAAACTATCATCACAAATCAGAAATATATGACGGTAATGAGGGAAATCACACTAAAATGCCTTCAACGCTCAAAATTCAAACAAAAAGCTCATCCAAATCCTGGTTAAGTTCACATTGGCCCACCTCACCCCACAAGATCACGTCATTTCATACAAACCAGAAAGTAGACAACTCAAATCTAAAACTGTATGAAGTCCCCGAATCTCATGGGCATAAAATATAAAGAAACTCGATTACAATTGCCCCGCACCTCTACGTATTTAGAAAAACATCAAAAAAGAATTACAATATTTGTAGGGTCTGTGCTCTCACATAGAATGGCATCAAAAGAGAATATTGTTCAAATATAGTAATAAACCCAAAATGTATCAGGTACCAATGTCATTACACATTATAGGATAGCAAAGAATACCTTTGGATAAGTGCAAAACAAGCATGACCAAGTATAGCTTGATTAAAAAAGAGACTCATTGTACCTTGAAAATGGAAAAAAAGCAAAAGCTCCCAAATATAGACGATTTTGTTATGGGTGGCTTTTGTTGAGGTGACATCTCTTTCAATAAATGTTGAGAAATTTCCTTCAGGAGAACCAATTGTGCTTTGTCAGTTCTCATTGAAATGATTGCCTGCCTCATTGATTCCCTATCTGCTTCAAGTGCTTGGAGTCTCGCATACAGCTTCTGAAAATCAGGGTCACCCATATTTGTGTCAGCCATTGAGTACCTTGGAGTTGCCATATCATAATCGCCAACCAGTCCTACAGAAGCTACAGGCTCTGTGATCCCATATTTCGGTGTTGCACCTGGATGAACAGAATCAATGTTGTAAACCCTGTCACGTATGTCTTCTCCATGATCTGATGCATTATCACACTTCCTCAAATTAGAATACTCATCCATATATGAATATCCTTTCTTCCTAAAACTGCTACAAAACCTTGGAGAGTCTGCGGTGAGATCGGGTCCAATTTCTCTACACTTTGAGAAGAAAGAATTACTGCTGTCAGTAGAGAACCTCCTACGATGCCTAGGAAGCCGAGGAGACTGACCAACTATCACTTTTTCAAGCACATCTTTGTTACCAGTGAAGTCCCCTTCTGGCTGATTACATCTGGGACTTCTCTCCAGTTGATTTATCCTGAATTCCAGATCCTTCAGTTGATCCCGAGGACGCGGTGTTTCTCCAAACGCATATTTCTCAACATCCATAGATTCATCATCAACATCAAAATAAACCTGGCTCTCAGTCAGATTGCATCTCAGACTGGGGTATTCACAGGTAGGAAACTCAAATTGCCCGTCAAGGTTACCAGCCATGCTGTTGTTCCTGCTCATCAAGCCAGTCTCAATTCTCTCTCCATCAACCTCTGCCTCCGATAGCCCAAAACTCATCATCCTATGTTTATAAATTTGCACCTCACAGGAAAGCGACTGAATGGTCTCTTCCCTCTTATACAGTAAATCCTCCAATGCTTCCAACTCGTGCTGATCATGCGCCATTTTCTCCTCTACCAACCTCTTAAATTGCCTGGCCTCCATCTGAACCTCTGCCTTTTCTCTCTGCAACCTCAACATCATCGACATGGCCTCATTGGCAGCAGAAGATGCTGCATTCCTCTCCTCCTCAAGTTCCATACAGAGATCCTGAATAGTCTTCTGCTGGCTGGAGACCATTTCACGGAGGGCAGTGCATTCATTTTCAATTTCAACACGAGCATTTTGAGGTAAACCTAACCCCGGGATCACAAACTTACCGCTCCCTACCTCATGATCATTAAATTTACGTTTCACAGATCGTAACATAGTCCCAGACAAGGACCTATTCATGATTGCCTGACAACTGCATCCACAATCACAACATTTGACCGTACTGGTCGAAGGGGTTGGCAAATCCAAATCCATCCCCCAATCTACAAACAATTTTGGAACATTCAATGCCAACAATCAATACTTCTCAGAGAATAATTTGATACCAAAAGTTTGGAGATCGTAGACCATTAAAAGGAATTCCAAGAAATGGCTTCAGCTTAAAATACTTTCCATGATCCCCTCACCAAACCTATGTATAAGTTCCCATATCCTGTATCCCCCTGTCCCGTATGATGCTAGCAAACACATGAATTATGTACAACCTTTCCTGCATAATTCCCATCAAAGAAAAGGAGTTCATCTTAAAAAGAAAAACAAAACTCCTAAATCTTTATACAAGCATGCACATTTCGTGAAAACAGATCTTCACGTAATATTGCTAAAAATGGGGGAAATGGTGGAATCAGAATTACCTCGAGCTGAAGCGGAAAGAGAAGGACAGGGTACCTCCCGCTTTCGCCAACCAGAAAAGAGAAGTACAACAACAACTGGAGATCAGAAAAAACAGGGGGAAATGAAGAGGAATACAATTTCCGCTTAGGGTTTGGAAATTGGGAGACCCAGGTAACTGAAAATGAAAAACAAAATGGATCAACGGAGAAGAATGTGGGGTAACTCCAAAAAAAATAGTGAAATTTGTGATATTTTTTTTTCAACAGAAATTTGTGATGTTTGAGAGAGAGAAAATGCACCACCACAATAGGATGGGCTTGAAGGTACGGTCTGAATTTTCTTGCAGCCACTATTAAAGCCAAGATTACTTTCTCTGCGTTAGGATAACGCACATCAGGCCCATGCAAAATCTTGCTGGTAAAATAGATTGGCCTCTGCACATTTTCCTGCTCCCTGAGCAAAACGGCACTCACAGCCTCGTGACAGGCTGCCAAATATATGTATTGGACCTCTCCAGGCAAAGGGGAGGTCAGCATGGGATTGACCATGGATCAATGAGAGTAGTTGGGAAGAAATTTTGGGAGTTATGGGACTGAATTGGAAACGTAACGATGAGAGACAGAAATCTCTCACTCATATCGGCTTTCCTCTTTGGAAGGGCCGCCCGCGTATTTTTCTCTGTTTTTTTTAGTAATATTTTTCTCTGTTGGACTTGTATACTCTCACAAAGAGACTTTGTTTTTATCTCCAACACCTTCCACCTATTTATTTGGTCCTAAAAATGTTGTCCTAAAAATATTGTCACTTTAACGTAATGTAACTTACACATAATTGTAATAATAATCTTGATTTGTCCACCAAATTATACGTCTAACGTCTGGCATCGTTAGTACTGACAAACTTTAGTAAATGTTAACTGAATCAGGTTTTTGTTATTATAGCTTAAAAAAGACTAATCCTCGTTGTCATTTAACATTTGTGTCATATTTATATATCATGTCAATATCCTTTTTTTTCCCAATTTGAGATTTTTGGGTCTTTACATTTCATCCATCTTTAATGGTTCAGGTCCTCATCGTACCCAACTAAGGGACTACGATCCACGTAACGTCTAGGATTCGGTCATTTTGTCTGGGTGACGTTAGTCAGCTCTGATACTATAATTGACGATCCAAATTCGTCCAACCAATTTTAGGCATGAGTTTGTTCGGGCCTGGCATCGTCACTGTGGACAAGCATTACTGAATGTCAACTGAATTAGACATTCGTCCTTGTCGACCCAAAAAGTATTAATCCTTGTTGACATTAACACTTATGTTATACTTATATATATCATGCCACCATCTCATTACTATTCGATGTGAAATTTTTTGGGTCTTTACATCTAATTGTAACGATCCAGATTCGTCTAGCCGATTTCGGGTATGACGTCTATTCTGATCCATCGTTATCACAATGGACAAACGCTACTAAGTGCCAAATGAATCTGGTTTTTGTTATCGTTGACACAAAAAATATTAACCATTGTTGACATTTAGTACAATTGTACTGATCAAATAGAACGAAAGTATACGATGAAAGAATATATGATGATCAAATAGAACGAAAGTATACGATGAAGGTATATGATATGCATATATGTAAAGCAATTTGAAGTTAAATAATTCATGATACTGCTCAGTAGCGAGTTATTTCTGTTTTTCTCGATGCATGTTCGTCCGTACCGGAATTTCTTTCATCCTACAGATTGTTTCTCAAAAAAGAATAAAAAAAAGGTTCAACAATTCACAATGTATAAATTTGTGTCTATTTGATTGTGCCCATGTTAAATCTAAATATTTTTCAGTGACTAGTTGAGATATACACTAATGCCATTGATTCTGTTTTTATTTCAATATGTACAAATTTAAAATGGACAAACAACTTCAGAGAAAATAAGTATAAAACAAAGGGTAAATATCAGAACTTCTCTATCTTTTTTCTTGTTGATCTTGTATCTATTTAAGTTTTTCTCTCCCCCCCCCCCCCCCACCCTCCCAAAAAAATGATTTTCCTTTTAGATACATTGAATATATATATATATATATGTGTGTGTGTGCAGACTTTTGGTGGAGAATAAATCTATGTAATGTAAAAATTTGAATGAAAAATATGTTTTCATTGATTCTCATATGCGTAAAACCTCACCTATGTATAGTACAATTACTACAATTACTATTCCTATTTTTGAAATGTAATCAATCAAAATAAAACACAATTAAGTACAAAAATATTCTTTTTCCTTGATTGTCAAAATGTGATTACATTGCCCTTGATTTTCAAATTTGTCAAACACTGTCGCTCAAGTTAGATAGTACACAACGTCAACTCGAACACTCTTCCGGTGATTGTACAGACAACAAAATACAACAACATGCAACAAATGTAAGAGGAAGAGAAACTGGGGGCACCAGAAACAACAATGGCAGTATGTTTTCCACTACAATGAGAGACACTTTCAAAAGCAGACATGAGGAGGAATGAGTTTTCCTGGATTCATTATGTTGTTTGGATCTAATGCAGCTTTAATCTTTTTCATCGTCCTCAGCGCCTCTATTCCCAGCTCTTCTTCAAGATACTGAAATGCATAAACAGAAGACAAAACAATCAAACTACTGGCAATCTAGCTCAGCTGGAAATACATATTGTATCCCAACTGCACAAAATTTCAATGGTCATCCATGCAGGCTAAGCGTTTACGAACCAACTTTTAGTTATTAAATGTCTCACTGTGCACTGCAACATTGCTTTTAAAATTTCTAGCTGCAGATTAAATTATGCTAATACTAATCTACTATAGGTTCCCTATGAAGACTTGATATCTTTTTCTAGTAATTGAAAGAAACTTGAAGAAATGCTTACAACAACAACAATCATACCCAGTATATCCCACCTAAATGCTTGATATATTAAAATGGAGCCGGGGGTCTCACTGGAAGCAGACTCTCTATCCCTTGGGATAGAGGTATTGTCTGTCTACTACTTACCCTCCTCAGACCCTGACGATAGCTTTTGCTGTCGTCGGGATATACTGGGTACGGATGATGATGATGATTAAAATGTACCTCTAGATATATAGCTGGTTTCTTCGGAGTATTAAATGTCACTAGAGTTATGATTTCCTCGTACCTTCATTTTCCCAGTGCCAACACCATGTTCTCCTGTACACGTCCCTGGTTAAACAAAAGAAAATTTACAGCCTCCATTAACAACAACAACAACCACAACAACTATACCCAGTATATCCCAACAATAAGCTATTGCTGGGGTCTGGGGCGAGAGACAGACAAACAATACCTCCATCCAGGGAACAATCTCCCTTAAGTGACATAGATAATACTAAGACAACATTCAGTCCTATGATAAGTAACCTAATTACCCCGTTTCACAGTAACATACGTTCAATAAAATCGAAGATTGACTAATACAGTACAAGTAGCATATTTCGAGTCTGACATCCAAAATACCCAACCCACTGAAAAAAAAATACTATTATCTCTGCCCACATTAAGTAATATAAACCACAAAATTCATACAGCGACTGGTATAACAGAAGCAAGTGTCTGCTCAATCCGTGGGAATGAATATTGTGTTACACTAAACAGAATTCAGACTCCTTCCTCTTCATTAAAAATATAATTCTGATTTCACGTGTGTATCCAGGCAGAGAAAAGTGCCAGTGAGAGCAAATCCTGGTTCTTGATGCTACTAAATAGTCTAATAGTCTATGAACTTATTGTCCCTAAAGAATGTCTATAGAAGCACAAGACAGCGCCACCCAAACGGACTCCACCCATAGGAAAAAGGAGAATGTATCAAAATATATCAAGGAATCAAGTGGAATGGATCAACAAAAAATCAGACACCTTCCATGGATAAAGCAGCATGGACCATAAAATGATTTAATTTCTCCGCTTTCCTGCGCTGTTCTTCGTCATTGGGGTCAAATAGGATTAGTGTGTGGAAATTTCCATCCCCAGCATGAGCAATGACTGTGCTGTTAACAGGAGCACCAGAGGAGAAAGTTAATAAGCATTTCAAAACTTGTACTTGAATGTCTTTATTAGCATTAGAACGAATCGTACCAAGTGAGTGACGAAGCATCCAGCTCTTGTTTGGATCTTGATATTAAGTCTGCAAGACGAGACAAAGGTACGCAGACATCCTGGAAAACATCAATAACATGATGTCATACTTGTCGGCTTTGAAATCCTATCGTGTACAAATTACATTCCCTGATTATGTTCGTTGATATATGTATCTACTAAATAACTTCCACGCTCCCTTCACAAAACATTAGTTTTTTATTTTAAATTTCAGGTTTAGAAAAACCAGTCGAAGACAATAAAGTTACTCCTTTTACCCTCTTTTTTATTTTTCCCAGTTCATGCCCCATCATTTTATATCTGCTGAAATAATATCTTTTTCACATTGAATACATATAATTGAAAAACTTCCAAATAATATGGTTCATAGCCTGCTTTCCGTAGAGAGGAGCATGGAAACTAACATTCAGATGCAAAACAGACAAATTAATAACTAAACAAATATTAACTCACTGTTATCATTGCTTCACACTCCGGTTTCATAGCAAAGCAAGCCCACAGTGCCTCTTTTCTTATCTACATTCCAACCACCACGAGTTAGTACCCGCAGGGGGGCCATATCAAAGGTTTCAAGATTTCAAGCCAAATGCTCAAAGATACTGCTAGGACAATTGACACCTTCAGTAAGTAAGAACCTATTTAAACGGCATAAAAACATCAGCATTTAATATTTTCATGCAAAAAAAAAGGTAGAAAACAGAGGAACTAGTTTCTGCGCGTGTATGGTTACATGGTCACATGAAATAGACAGACACACGCGACTGACACTGTGACACTGGTCTTAAGAAAGAGACCGCTAATATAGGGCTTTTAATTGGTTCTTCAGAGTACCTGCACTACTACAAAATATGATGTCACATGCAATCAGATATTCATGTTAAAACGAAATTCATAAAAGAAGACAATTACTAAAATTGTAGACAAGTTCACATCCAAATGGCTCAAGAAAAATGACACATAATCAAGGTGCACTCATGAAATTCCTCTATTAGTACTTATACCTTCCAAAGTTCCTTCTTGGCTTCAGGTTCTTCAGCAAAAACAAAATCCGAACCATGATGCTCAGAAGCAATCCTCTGAACTATCTGTGTTTGCTCTCGTGAATAGGCTTCTGATCAGGTTGCCATTAATTCAGAAAAAAAGAATTAATAGCATAGCAATAAGACAGAAGTCGTCAAATTTAACGCCAAATACATTGTATAAATCTATCACAACTGGCTTTACTATAATAAAGTACAATATTTGTTTGCCAAGTTGCAAGCGTCTGGTAATCTTTCCAGGTCAATATTGATAGGTAAAATTATCCAGCTAAGCATATCTCAACATCAACTCTACATCGTGATGTGTAACAATTTAAACCATGTATCAATCAGTACACCTGCAGAACCTAAATTACAAATTTGCGAACTAATACAGAAATAGTAGGCATGTAGGTCAATAGAACAGCCACTATTAATAATTCTTAAAAGACCATCACACATATTTCCCCAGAAAATCCAGAAAAGTCGAATGATATTGTTTTCACAAATTATACGGCACAAGCATTAAATTCCTGCAGAAAAGTATGAAATTCCTGGAAGATATCTCAAGTGAGTTGGATTAATGCATTTTTCTAATTTTCGCTCACTAATGGATAGGCAATCAGTGCCTTCCTTCCAATGTTCCTAATCCTGCATATTCCAAACAAAACACCCTAGATAATTTCTGCTATAAATTTCCATGAGAAGCCAGATTTCACAGGCAAAGCTAGGCCGCTGTTCAGGCACAGAGATTGACCCGCATAAATCGAAGGCTCAAAACAGTACAGGCACATTATGTATTCTGTGTCCCAACTTTTTCTGAAATATACCGATATAAACAAAAGTAAAAACATTGCAAGATACGAGGGTTCAGAAAAGACATGAGAGATGTATGCTCTCTCAACTATTTCTGAGACATGTATCAATATAATATAAAAGTGACATGATCTTGTCAAGATAAGAGGATTCAGAAAAAGGCACATGAGAGATGCATGGTGATATTCATGGTTACTATTATTACAATTAACACAAAAATTCACGAGGTAGTATCCAGATAAATCACAGCGAGTAACAATTATAAGGCACATTAGAATCATGCGTAACCTGTGCCGACAAATTCAAACATCAAGGTTGGAACTTCAGGTAGATTTTTGCCATTAGCAATGTTAATAGCCCGAACTTGAACTTCATCCAAGAGCTCTACGCGGGAAACCTTTTGAATGTTATCACACAAAAACATAGGTGTTTCTAGTTAATTGTGCAGTTCAAACAATCTAATGAAATAAACTAATAAATACCGTCCCAATACTTTTTTTTAAGAATGACATCCTTGGAATTGAATGTTATGCATCAAACAAAAATACTTTAGAATCAAAGGCAAAGCAGATACACCAATTGAGAAAGATTTAGCAAAGAAGTAGAACTCAATAATATAGAACTGTAATGGGCAGGGCAATCTAACTAGATAGTCTTCCACTATCCAGTCAACCAGAGGTGGTGTCTAAGTGCTAAAGCATCCCAGCAAGCATCCAAACCATGCATCAAAATTTCAAACTTCGAAGAAGAAATTAAGTAAACAGTGGATCGGATAGACTAATCATGAAGAGAACCAGTCGTTTCCAGTGGAACTTTGAGTTAAAAGACTGGTAAAATTGTTGAAGAGTCAGAGGGTAAAACTTTAAAAGCTAGCAGGGATTTGATTACTCAAAATATTCTTATTAGAATACAACCCAAAAATCAGTGTCGAAGTGTAGAAGTGTGCCCACAAGTATCTCAAAGCCAAAACCAACATGGTTCAATTACAATTAAAGAACCAGTGAAAAAACTACAAACCTGTATGCCAGAGAGCATAGTAGCAATAGCTACATCAGCTGCATCTTTAATTGTAGGAAAATGGCACATAGCAACCTGCATCATATAGATTCAAGAAAACTGTCGATTTCCTCAAACATTCCATCATGTCACATGACAGGTACCAAGTATAAATACCAACGAAAAGAATAATAATATACAGAAGCATTGGATTTCTTAAAAAGAGGACAGTGTATCATTCTTGTACAAAATAAAAAAAAAGGAAAATATCAGAGGTTTGACCTATTTTTCAACTCTTTTCCATCTCGACATAACTTACAAGATATACCAACTTCACAGACAGCTTGATGTTAGAAAAGTAATCCTGATGCTAAGCTGGCAACTGAGGCTCTTGATCAACAAAATCTTTCAAAAACACACAAAACTTTAAATATGCCATTGAATCTCCAAAATACTTTTTTAGTATCGGTTGAGTATTATCTCAACCCTCTCTCTCTCATTTCTTGTCTGAAAATTCGAACACAAAATGTAGAAGATAAGTACAATGAGAGAGAAGAAAAGAGTGATGTGGTTGCTCAAGTGGACGTCTTGTCATAGTACATATGAAATGATTTTCCAACTTGCCACTTGACAATTTAACATTTAAATATAATATATATGTGTATATTTTTGAATATCTTCAGGAATACATGTCGCTGGAAAAATGCGAAACAGAGCAGATGCGGAGCTCAGCTCAGCTCAGCTCAACTAAAGTAAGTGCTAACCGAGCTGAGCTGACGACAAGTATACAATTATTTCTGGTGACAACCTTGCACTAATGAAATTAAGAATATTCGATTAATTACTTGGAAAGGTAAACCCCTTCATAAATATCAGTGGTTTTGCCTACATGCTGATATTCTTAGTGCCTAGCGGTACATACATTAATTAATAACCATGCATCTACTCACCTATAGTTATACAAATTAAGAAATTAAAATTGTTTTTAAAATATGCTAAGCTGAGCTGGACTGAGTAGGATAGTCACCATAATCACATTGGCTTTATAATATTTGTGTATCCATTAAGGAATGAGGATCACTTATTAATAAAAACAATAATTTGTGTTGATCCGAAACTTGGAGTATTTCTCCTTGATAAGATAAAAAACGATTATGCCTTATGAAATTATTTGCCTCTGAAAACTGAGCAAACACAGTTTTTTTTATTATTCTAGGCATAACATATTCAATTTTATAAAGAAAAGAGTATATTCATTACTGAAATGTTTTGATGATTAATTTGCATTCATGTCAAAATAATAAAAAAAAATTGCATACCTCATCTTTATTTCTTACAACATACTGAACACAAACATTCTCAAATATTTGTTGTTTGACATAACTACTAATTGTTCAAAGGGTCATGTACATTATGTTCAGTTTTTATGGTAAAAATTTTGCATGTAAGTTAAAATATGCCGATGCGTGCATGATTGTACTAATGCATATTTCCAAGTGTTTGTCTTAAGTCTTTTTAGGTACTTACTGGAAGCAGCTAGCCGAGCACGGTTAGAAGCAGACCAAGAAAAAGTCAAGCTTGGTTGTATTCATGATTACACCAAGTTTGAGGGGAGTATTAGTGAAGTCTACAAACAATATAAATCTTGGTTGTATAAATACACTAAGCTTGAGGGGGAGTATTGAAGAATAAGTCTTTAGAAATAAACAAAGGAAACTAGCCGAGTAACAGACAGCTTGACGTTAGAAAAGTAATCCTGATTCCATACTTCCATACCCCTTCCTGCTCCCGCAGCTAGCCTGACGCTACCTGATTGTCCTTTTAGCTGGCCTCTAACAATGCCCTATACCGAGGACAACTTGAGTAACTGCAACCGCAGATTACACTGGAGACATTTTGAATAGTGATAATCAAGGACTACACAAACTGAAGGACAACCAAAAACAAAAGTCCTGATAGAGAGAACCAGGACATCAAGAGCTCGTCTGTGAGTAACAAAGTCATATGACTTTATGCCATAGATGGACAACTGCATAAGCCCCCTACACTTTCCCCACCCACCCACACCCTCCGCATCCCTACCATTTTAGGAAGAAGAGGTAAACCACAAGAACGCAGTAAGTCATCCCAAGCTTGCCTCATTTTGAAAGTAATCGTTCTTGTTGCCCTATCCTAACTGAATGTCAGATGACGGGAAAGAGATAATTGATCAATACTTTGAAAACCTTTTCACTTGTAATATGGCATGTGGTTAGCAAAGAAAGAAAGATGGCACATCCATGTTATTATAAGGGCAATTTTTGCTTAAACATTCAGCCAACTGCAGCATATACATCAGTGAGGAAGCTGCTATATTATTACTCTTGGAATCTGTACAGAATGCCCATTGAACTTCTAGTATAATAATTGAAATTGACAAAGTTCAATACCCTTGTTTGAAAATACACTAAATACTAATATTTTTTAACAGGTGAATATAATGGAGTAAAAGTTCATTACCACTGAGTGCTGAGGGATTTTCTGTAGACGTAAAGTAACTCCTGTGATGACACCCAAGGTACCTTCACTACCAATCATCAAGCGCGTCAAATCATACCTGCATCAAAGTTTTGAATATTAACAGCAGTCACCTTCAAACATAAAGCAAAACTAGAAGATGTTATGAAGCAAGCCAAGCATAATAAAGATTGTTGGTAGAAAAAAGAATAGCTGAACCATCATCAAAACTTCAAAAGTAATGATGAATATTCCAGAGGAAGAAAAAGAAAAAGAAAAAGAAAAAGGAGCTATTATGCAGGATTCCAACCCACAAACAAAATCTCTGCCTACATAAAAGCCTGAAGTTTCTCTAGAACGGATTACTTCTGCTGTAATATCTTTCCACAAGACTTGAAGATATTTCACTACAAAATCTCTGCCTAAATAAAAACCTGAAGTTTCTCTAGAACGGATTACTTTTGCTGTAATATCTTTCCACAAGACTTGAAGATATTTCACTTACGTTTAAGATGGATATCATCATCAGACACTTTTCCTTAACGCCTCCATAGACTGATGAAATTTCTCCCTCCCCCACCCCACCCCACCCCACCCAAAAGAAAAAGATGGATAGAAAATAAGAATAAAGAAGAAAGTAAATCTGCTGGGAGCTCAACTAATATCCACAAATGGTATCACTCTTAAGAAGGTGGCGTTGTAAAGAGAGCTGAACCACGTCCATTAGCACATTAAGGCAATCAGCACCAAGGTTGTCCTTTCCAAGTGCAACTAGTTTACTAATCAGACAAGACGCAAGGAAACAGGAAGTCCAGACATGGAATATCCTATCCTAACACACTAAATGTCTCATCTTTTAACCCACTTAGTAGGGGCATGCCATGTGTATTCTTTCTCCCCAAGTTTACATGTGTGATGATCCTATCAAAATGGTTAGTAGATGAGGACACCAAAGGGATAGGGGATCTTCACCTGGAAGTCAAGATATAGACCTATGCTATTATGTTCGTAATAAAGCAGGATAAATAATGTATTTACATTAAAATACTGATTTCATTCATAAACACGTCTTTTGATCGTACAGCAATTAGGCAATTTTGGTCGTAAATTAAAGGCAAACTTCAGACAACAACTTACGTGAAATACAGACCAAAAAAAATCTAAGTGAAGCTAAATACATAAGCTGAAGCAAAAGTTATTGGTCAAACAAAGTTTTACTTATTTCTTGTTTGTAGCATGAATGTGGAAATAATATTGAAGGACATGAAGTGACTGAAAGAATAACTGGATGGCCTTTACAGAGAAATTCAAGATACAAAACAGCGAAAAAACTTCTACCCCACCGAAAATAAATAACAATTCAGGAAATAAATTCTCAGCAGAAACTGTAAACATCAAACTTTGATGTAATTTAAGATATAGATCATGGACAAACCCAGCAGCGCTCTTTCTGGCGCGAGATGCTGTCTTCACAATCTCTCCATTGGCTAAAACTACCTGCGACAAAAACATCATGTAAGCTTGATAGTAGAAAGAAAGAAAAACAAAATTCATAAGGAAACAACAAACCTTAAGACTTATGATATTATCGCGCATTGTTCCATACCTACACACTTCAGCCACAATAATCAAATGAACTAAGTATATATTGTCAAAATTTCAAGAGTTAGTCTTCTGTGCTGAAATTCATTAGCATTCTAATCCTAATTCTCTAAATATATGTGCTTCACTTTAAGAGAAAAGGCCAATAACTTGTTTTTTCTCAAGAAGATAAACAGAAGCTCCTGAACCAAAACCCAAATCAAATTTGACGCGTTCTTTTGTGTTAAGGAACTTAAAAGCAACAAAGGGCAAGAAAAGGACAGCTGTAATCTCAGTGGGAGGATGAAAAGGTCATGGAACACTCAGCAAATACGAAAAACAGAATAAAATATAAAAATATTGACAATTTCAAAGAACTACAAAATTTCATGTATAAGTAATTGGAACTTGAGGAAAATTTCAGAGTTACAACCTCACAGCCAAAGATCCAGAGCAACGGGTGGCACACATTCCACCAATAGTAGCACCAGGTCCTGTCAGTAAGATCAAAAACTACTGAAGGTATATTAAACCGCCATAATGTTTCTCTGATGGACGTTTGACTCATAAATAACATCTAAGTAGGATGGCTTCCACTGTGTACCTAAAGGTTACTTTCATCAGATGCATTACCACTCTTCTACCCCCCCCCCCCCCTAAATCTGGCTTTGAAGCTTTTGGAAACAGAAAACCTTAAGATACATGCCATACATTTTTATCATCATTCCAACATTATAATAATTTATATCATGAAACAAAAAGGAACATCTAATGTCCTAGAGCATCGAATTCCAGTTATTATTGTGCTGACCTGGATCAAGAGGAAAGAATAGACCATAAGGCTCCAGGTACTCATTGAGTTCCATCCAACCAATCCCAGGCTCAACAACCACATCCATATCCTCAACATTTAATGACACCACACGCTGTAAAAACATATGATAATATGAAGTAAAAACAGAGAGAGTTGAAACTCAAACTCCATCAGACATATTTTATGCAAGCAATAAACTTGTATGTGATGTAGCCTGTCAAATTCAAGCAACCATCACAAAGAAACAAATTATCATGCAGCCACAGGTTTCAGTTATTTTTCTTAAATAAATTTGTCAAGGATACAACAGATACGTTACATCCTAGAACTAACCAATAGATTGAAAGACATAGAACATCATAGATGGACTGCACCAGCACTCAACCCCTTGCACCTGCAGTCATATTGGCATATCCTGATTGACACTCACTTATAAAATCTCTAATACCTTAATTGGTTTCAACATTTACTGCTATTTTATGGGACATAGCTATGGATAAACAATATAGTAAAGATCACTACAGCTTTCGTTCTCTCTTGGTGGGACCATCTATATCATGATAATGTTTTAATGCTTGATCAGGTGAGGAAATATATTTGATTATAATGCCAAAGCAACCATCTGACTGTTTTGATCCACGAGGTAATGATTTTAGACACGCTCAAGCTGCTTAATTTAGTTTCCAGAGTTTCCTTGTGGTCTGGAATCCCACCAGAGAATCTACATAAGTTACAAGAAGAAAGCAAGAAACTACACAACAAAACTGTGAAAAGGCAGATAGACAGAATTTAAAGCTTAAAAGAAACACATTAGTAGCATCACAAACCCAAAATGCATAATGTATTCTCAAAAGTGGTACACATGATTTTAGCTCTTACTTTCATCAAGGTCATGTCAATGCAAACTCCGCCATGTGGAGACAAGGTGTGACCTTCAATTGAAGTGGCTCCACCATAGGGCACAATAGGCACCTAATCTCATCCAAATTGGAATTATTAGTGGAGTGACCAGTGAACTAAAAAAGTTGAGTGTATAAAATGCACAGATGAAATTGGGCTTTCAAGTTTATTCATCAAAATTAAGACCATTCAACTCTTAGGGAAACCTAATACTTTGAACAACAGTGCTATAGCACAACAGAAGCACCTTATGCTCATTACACAATCTAACAATCTTGGAGACCTCCTCCTGGGACCTAGACATAGAAAAAAATATTAGACTACATTAAATTTATACAACATTGCGACTTACAGATGCAGAGAACTCAGAAATTAGAATCAAAGTTGTGAGCGTCTGACCTTGGATACACTACAACATCAGGGACATTCACGGCCTTGTGAAAGCTGTTCTGTGGCTTCCCATGGACATACCTCTCTTCATAGTCTATTGTCATGTTATCCTGTATTACACTGCTCTTAAAATATAGATCCAAAAACAACTCGACTCAAGAAACGCATTCACAAATCACATCAGCCAACAACAAGGGCTAAAAATTGCAAAAAGAGAGGGGGGTTCTTGTTAAAAAGAACTCATGCATACAGCCTAAAAATGACAAATTTAACAGTAAACCTGGCATATATTATTCAATTCAGTCATAAGCTCGGGGGAGATTCCCTTGTGAGAACCCTTGACCACATAATCAGTGCTGTCTTTGCCCCCAATCCTCGTCCCCCTGATTCTCTCAAAACAAACAATTAAATAATCAAGCAAAAGATATAAAACATACCTTCAGCATTTTTGAACCACACACAAAAAAAAAAATTTACCGATACAGGTAAGTGAATGGTTCTAAGTGCATACTTGCTATCAAAACTTGGAGCATCACAGAGAGAAGGGTCGTTGTGGGCCCCAATAGCTAGTGAGCCAGCAGAAACCGCCACGGCCAACGGAACCACAGACCCACCCCATGAAAGAAATGACGGTCCTTTCGGTCTGGGTTCAGTGGCAGAGGCCACAGCCTCTGATTGGCTGAAAAAACTGCTAAATCTTGCCCGCCTGTTGAAGTTGGAACTACGAACTGTATTGTAAATGGGTTTTGAATAAGAACGCATCCGGATTAACCACGATGAAAAAGCCATGATCTTTAAATCAGCATTAAGGTAAATGGTTTGCCTTCTCTTCTCTTTTGTTCTTTCTCACTAAACGGTAATCTGATCGATGATCATTGTTATTATATAACTACATAATCACTATCACGGCTATTGACCTCGCGCTTTTTTTTTCCTGAACCCGTCGAAGAGATTCAAAAATCTGCTAAATCGGTGAGAAAAATTAAGTATTATTTCCTTCTTTTTTTCTTCTGGATTTCAAGTACACAAGTACAAAAGCAAGAGCCCACCTAGATCATAGAAGTCAAACTAATCCTCAAATGTTATCCTTTTGTCCAATTACCAACGTTAGATCGCAAGTTTATCGGCGCAAGACTTTATATTCAATTTTTTTTCTCCTCATTTTCCAGATGGAAGATGCCTTCTTGACAGTTTTTTTTTTCTTTCCGATTTTGCTGTTTTAGTTAATTGTCATGACAGTTGACACAATAGAAATGATAATATTGGAAACATGAACACCTGGCTTGTTTTAGGCTTTACTATATAAATTTAAACTTTAAATCTTTATATGCATTCTTTAACATAATTTTTATCTCAATATTTTTCTTTCATATTTTTCACTTTATAGAAAATTGTTTGTATATAAAATAATTATACTATTTATAGTAATCGATTACATCATACTAAAAAAACTCGTTATGAGAATTAAAACGAGTATCATATAGAATATTTTATATATTATAAGTTGATAAGTTATTACACAATCTTTTTTTAGTCATATACCTCCTGACACCAAACATATACATATATATATATATATATATATGTATGTATGAATGTATGTATGTACACATATATGGGCTGAATGACATCCATAAAAAGGTCTTGAAGAAGTGAAATTCTATCTTCAAGTTTGTTGAGCTATCAAAGACAAAAAGGATGAGAATTACTATGCTCAACAATCATCTATTATCTACTGTTGAGAGCTCCAAAAAAATCTGATTTTCCATCTCATTTTGGAGGCTAAAAATGCCACCTAGGTACTGTCTACATAGATCAATATACAACAACAACAACATTACCCCATTGCCTTAAAGACTCCCACCTATGGCGGGGTATGGGGGTTCGGATGTACGCAACCATACCCATGTGTTAGAAACACATAGAGGTTGTTTACCGATGACCCATGATGATGCGTCAAGCTATGTCGATCAACTGCTACTTCACAATATAAGAAGCGCAGCCAATTTAGAGAGTCATTTTGCTTTATTCCATCATATTCCAAAATCAAGGAAGAGTGTGTCCTTAACTCCATTGTAAATGGAAAGCGACCAATCATCTTTCAATTTTTGCATGTAAGCGAAGTGATGACAAGTTCTAATGAATCACATATGGAAAAGTCATCTTTGTGGCACATTAAAGAGCCAACCGGGACTATCCAAGTCAGCCCTAAGGGCGTCCATATGCCTATAAAAGAAGAATGAAGGCAAGCATTTGAAGGTTGCATCATTTGATGAAATCAAGACTCTAAAATCTCTTATTCTCATCTTCTACTTCTTGAATATTTTTACAACAGCTTTATGTTGATTGTGTAATTCATGTCTGGCTGCTCTTTAGACACCTTTATACATTCAAAAATGTTTGTTTGACCAAGTGAAGGTTCAGTCAATAGTTGTAAGGTGAAAGTGTAGTGGTGCTGAATTTTGATGATTATTGTTGTATCTGTGAAGCCTTGGCTGGGTTGGTATATAACTTCAAATCCAAATACTTGTGTAAAGTGAAAGATAAACTTTTGAAGATATTGAAAATCTAACCAAGATATCTCTTGGAACTGAGTATGTCATATTAACAAAACTAGGATAATACTTGTGTTGTTTATTTTGTTTGCATTGTGTGTTTTCTAGTCAGTTTTACATACATTTTTACACTTTTTTTTTACGAAGAGATCTTTATTCAACAAATATGTAACAGTACCCTTAACAACCTCTAAATCTTTCTGACTCGGCCTTCTAAAGTTGGGACCACATACCAAGTGGTCCAGACCAGCATCCTTAAAACGAATTTGTTCACCAACTACAGCCTCTAAGTTTTGAAGGCTTTGGGCTACCTCATTGTAGTTCTTGCTTGCCTTCGCTTATTGGCCTTTGACATGCACCCAAATGCCAAGGCTCGTTGTTGGGTTGACTCCTATAGATGAGAAGATGAAGAATCAAGGTTAAGATGATATGAACAAGTGCAAATGTGTCTTGCAAGTGCACCTGTTAGGCAATGTGATACAATGAATTAGGTACATGTTAGACGTGGGAGAGAGAAACCAAAGAAGACATAGAGAGAGACAATAAGGAATAATATGACTTATATGATAATCGAGGAGTATAAGGTAAGTAACATAGCACAAAACAATTGATTCATGTAGTCCATGTCGTCTAGAGGGTATAAGATTCAAGTAAAAGCTTTCGATACTCACACTTATATCAACATTGAGATGGTATGATAGTTTTAAAACATGCGTATTCTAAATACGCGTATTATGTATTACATATTATAAGACATACAAAAAATGTATGATATAAGTTTATGAATCAAAAACAAAAACACAAAAAAACTAAAATACAAGAAAAATGATTGATTTATATACCCGACCCCAAATAATGAAAAAAAAAAGTCAGGAATGTTGTTATATATTTGTATTTTGTTGTAAAACAAATTAATCATGGATGAAATCTTTCCTCTATAAAAAGTCAGGAGTGTTGTTATATATTTGTATTTTGTTGTAAAACAAATTAATCATGGATGAAATCTATCCTCTATCTTCGTGTCACCAACCGTTGATTAACCCTCGTAGCTGTCGCCTTCCACATGTAATGTACCCACCGCCTCTATTTCCAGATTCAGAATTATTAGTCACTTTTGAATAAGATTTGGTGGAACAAGGATTACAATATATGTCTCTACCATCATGTCATTAAATTTGAACTTTTTTTCTTGATGAAAGAAAACATATACAATCTCTCGCTTGTTTGCAAGGTGGACTGTGACTTATTGGTTCACAGTTTTCGGGTTATTCACTTGCAATTTCGCACTTGTTGATTCTGTGTCATGTAGATGAAACAAGGCAGAGAGACTGAGAGAGTACCAGTCGCCTAAGTAGCAATAACAGACTCCCCAGAAAACCTCCAAGTTCGATCACATTCATATACACGCTAAAGGCGCAACGGCTTGAAAATATCGTGCGCTTCTATTTCAGGGAGCTTGTATACAGATTGACAGGATTGAAGGTTAGCACATTGGTGTGGTGTTAGCTCGACAGATATACATTGAGTAACCTAGCTGAATAAAGAACTTACAAAATTTCCTGAACTTTCACTAACATTTTGACTTGAAATGTACCAGAGCAGACAACATGGGAAGGATGCACATGGCACGACACGCTTGGATGTGGTTAAGTCGAGTCGGGGAATGAGTTGTTGCCACTATCATTGATTCATTAACCAAGAATTCAAGAGCAACTTGGACTTGGAGGCACGATCATTGCTGGCTCATAAGAATTTCAACTGCAATATTCATATCCCCATCAGCTGCTGCCAAAGCAACTTCTACCTGTGTCTGATGATTTGCACCGGGGGGGGGGGGGGGGGGGACAGAAAAATAATAACCAGGTTATTTGCATGTCGAGGCAAAAAAAAAAAAAAAAAGGCTTATAATTTACTAGCTGACCAAGTGATATCATAAATGTAAGATACATTATGAGAATGGACTCTGAATACTTCACCTTTTCAAAACCCATTGAAACAAGCTTGTCGGTCTTTTCACGAGATGCAGCAGAAATCTACAGTCAGTTGAGAGTGCAAAATTATCAAAAGAACAGCGGAATGGATGAATTAAGTAGAGATTTAATTGATATCTTCCCATCCCAAGGTTGACCGGACCTGATGGATGTTCATTCCGGTAGCTGCTGCAGCTGCACTATCTTCTACTGGCTTCCTGAAAGAAACGTGTCTAAATGAGGAGATCCTCATCAGAGAACCTTAAACGAAAGAAGAAAGCTTTTTATTTTCTACACTTTATGCGTTTATGGAGAGAGATGAGAGTGCTAATTTATCTCAATCTTCCAGTGAAAATCTCTTATGTCATGTTCGAGCTAGAAATGCTGAACTTAGTCTAAGCAAACCCGGGGAAAAAAGTCTGTTTTCACTCGAGCCCAAGTAAATCAATTCATGCTCGAGCAATCTAGAGTCAAATTCAGGATTTAGATTTTGGAAGTAAGCTCGACTCAAAAGTAAGTTGTTCCATCAGAGACAGATTATTTGTAGCTCCATTTTGATGCAAATGTAGCTCACTTACCTTCCTTCAGAAATCAGTGGACCAGCATGATTTCTGGCTGACTCTAATGAGTGACTAAGTGAGCTATTATTGTCGAGAAGTGTGGCATGTAAGCTTGAATTGGGGCTTTCACTTGGCTCTGTTTGATGTAAACTAGAAGCAAGAGTTCTTCCTCTTCCTGGAAACCTGCTGTCATTTTGTGTCGGCTGCAACTTTCAAGAAACAATTACTACATTAATGAAGGAAATTAGTACATTGAACGAATTGTTGGGCCTGGTGCCCCAAACTTAACTATATCCTTACAAATAAACACACACACAGAGAGTATGTGGGGATCGACTTCACAAAACAAATATATGAAACATGCAAACGAAGGTCAGTAGGGTTAACAAGTCACCAAGAGAAAACAGAAAGAAAGTTTTGTACTATTCAACGAATCAGGGCATGTTAACCACAATTAGGAGTCACCACAAGCCTACAACTTCATTGTTCCTTAAAAATGAGAGAAAAAGCAGGATAACTTGTTGAATTCATTGGAAAAGCTAGAGACAAATAGTACATGTAAAAGATGAGTGGTTCTACAGTGGATTCAAATGTTTACATCCCTGTGAATAAGTAATATTTAATGTAGATGGAGTTAACAAACAATGGAACAATGTCCACAATTCTCTTAAAATTGCACAACTTTGCACCCTAGTCCCAACTCCTAAAAGAGACACGAACAAAATCATACAACCATGATAATGGAAACACAAAGATATCAAAGGATAACTGGATGCAATGCACATTACCAATTGATCAACCTCAGAAGTATCCCTGTGTGGCGTCCATGACGAGAAATTCCTCCAAAGATTTTCCGAAATTGATGTACTACAGTGGTGTAATATAACATCGTGATGTGTATTAGTTAATGATAAAATCATACCAATGGCAGCTTAATAATTCATAAGAAAATTAAAAACAACAATAAGCATACTTTGATGTTGGACTTTGTGAGGTATGGGTGGGAATGTAGCCAGAAATATTACCACCAGTGCACAATATAAATTTTGGTCTCCTCGTAAGTGTTGACTGCACATAAAATAAGTTCACATGGGACCATGATGACTGTAGCAAAGTAACTTGGAATGTCAACCAAGCAAGATCTAGAGATACTTACCATCCATGGTGAAGATTCAACAGCAGAAAATACAGATGTTCCAGGCATTAGAACATTGAACAACCCATAAGAATCTGGCATCAGAAAGAAAATCTTTTAATATCTCCTACACTAACAAAGTCTAACGAATTGGACAACTTACTAGAACATATAATAGCATGTAATGGAATAACATACATGCAAAACCTGACAAGATTCCACACAGGTGACCGAGTAAAGAGACATTGGACATAAGGAGTTGAAATACCGCAAGTAATATCCACACATACCTGATGCAGGAGAACCAACAATCATGAACTACAGGTTTTATGAAAACAAGTAAAGCAAAACAATAAGTAAGCGCATACTAACAAAAAAAGAATATTCGCTTACCACTTAGCAGGTACATTGAAAAGTCCAAACACGCTGCAAAAGAAAACTGCAATTAACATCGCTACGCAAGGAAATGAAATTTTTTCCCAAAAGGAAAAAACATGTGTCAATTTCATGATGCAACAGCTTATACAGGCAAAAAAGTGTTTATAAGCAATTTGAGTCTACGTCAAATAATCCTTTTATTCCTGCATCAGCTCTGCGCTCTAGCAAATTTAAGTCAAAATTTCTTAAATTGGGCCAACTGCTATGCTCACTAATGTCGTTGATCCTGATTTCTTTCTCGCTCTTAAATTAAGCAACTTAAGGTTTGAATTTCTAAGCAATAATGTTAATAGACAACATATTCATTCCTGAGCAGAGAGATTTTGTGGGGGGGGGGGGGGGGGGCAAAACTTTGTTGTAACCAGTAAGTATGCAGGAGCAAGAACAGTATGCACAAACCTTCTAGATTCAACTCCACTTATACTTGTCTCTATCACGATCATTGAGAAAAGGATGCCCGAGAAGCCTATACCACACTCTTTCATGAAATAACCAGTCGCATAGAATGGATTATGGGCAACCAGCAATGCTATAAGGATATTAACTATGGCATTGCTTGTGGCCAATAAAATTATCAAGTACAAGAAGCGGACTGATCCCATGATTCTCTCTATCTCAGATCCCAGAGGAACCAAAGCCAACATATTGAACAGGACATGAAGCATAGAACCATGAAACAGAATCGAAGTAAAAATCCTGTAAACTGGAAACAAGTAGAAAAACACCCCAAGATCAATGTTAATATCTTTTTTTACTTGACCTTTTGCCAGGAAAGGGAAGTGATAAAAAATGTGAGACAATCCATTTAACATTTAACAAATAAAAGCTGGGATATTTTAACAACTGTCTTGTGGTGGGTGGGTTTGGGGGGGGGGGCAATATCATTAAAGACCAAGTACCTTGGAATCTTGAAACAACCTCAGACGGCCGAAAGCAAACTTCAGTGAATGAATCATATCCGACCAACAGACAAACCAGATAAATAATCCCACAAACAATTACAACCGTAGATGTGAGGAATGGAATGCCTTCCCACCACTGCCCCAATCTAGTAGGCAGTCCAGCCTAAAAGAGAAAACCAGACAACGTTAATCAAGCATAATCAAACTATTCAATCTAACCGTTTAACTTAAATATCCAGCCTACAAAAAGAAAAAGAAAAGATTCATAGATGAAATCCAGCAACTATAAAATCAACGAGAAAGAGAGAGCAATTTTGATTCAGTCATTTGATATTTGCACATTCGAACAACCAACTCATTTCCATTTCCACAACCCTCCATACTCCAAGACTTATTCAGAACAAAAAAAAACGGAGGAAAAGAATGCTATCGAGATGGTGAAAATGCACCACCAGTAACAAAACGGCCTAGCTCACAACATCTAATTAACAATAGTCATTTTCCTTTTCCATTTTTTCTCCTAAAAAAATACTCATAATTACGAAATATTGATCAAATATAGGATCGAGAATTAACTAGGGTTTCAGCAATGCAGAACACAAATAAAGGTTTATCATGTGCACTAAAACCCTTCAGGTAATGTAATTTATAGACACTCCTGATCATACTTTCATTACAGTAGAGTAGGAAAACTTCCAGTATCATATTCCCTCCAAATTTCAACAATTGTTCGTGCTAGAGACAGAAACAGTAGGAAAAATGAACAAAAAGAAAAAGGGAAACCTCGGAGACGATGCTTGGTCTCATAATGCAGACGCGATTTCTGCTTCCGTAACTATATCCTTCCGCTCCACAATGAACAAACCGCTTGTTCTTTGACAATATACCCGGGAATTGTTGGATACTTATACACGGATCGGCTAGATCCAGGTGAGTGTCTTTGCTTAGAGCGGGTGTCAAACGGATACAAAAGGCAATCTTTTCTTTCTTTCTTCTCGTCTTCCTAAACAATGAATAAAAGCATATATTTTCATCATCATCGTCATCCAGACCCAGTATATCCCAACGACACCGAAAGATATCGTTAGGGTCTGGGGAAGGTAATTGGTAGACAGACAATACCCCTATCCCAAGGGATAAAGAGTATGCTTCCAGTGAGACCCCCGGCTCTACCTAAAAGCGTATATTTTAGTGTACTAATTTATGAAATAACTTTTTTCCATCATGAATTCATATTGGATTAATAAAATAATGATATAAGTGTTGTAAAACAACCAGTGAAAGAAAACATTGTATGTTTACATTCTCCAAAAAGATGAACAATATTGACGAGGTCAAAATCCAACATCTCATAAAAAACAAGTGTATCAACTTGGATGTCGGTTCAGCAAACGCATGGTTCAGCTCACCTAAATGACCCTAATTGTAGTCAAGTAGGCTCGCACATAACGTGCAGGACATTTTCTCGGCCGACTGAGATCTCAGATCTGCACCAACGAAACAAGCCTAAGAACATCACAACCTTCAAGTTAATGTCTCGGCGGGAGGCTTCGCCTCATCTCTGATAACCACTTGGGCCACAGAAAGAGTTAAGGCCGACCCCATCTGGTCAGCTGATAACATAGTACATGGAAGTTCACGGTCTCTGCATGACTAAGGGAACACTCACAAGACATGTCAGTCAGCACGCAATTAGGTCATGCAACACGACACATAACACCATATGGTGATCATGCAGACGTAACCTGCCAGCAGAGCAAAACACGTGGCGCACCTCCATGGCTCCTAAAGATGCATTGGTTGCCCGATTCGTGTAAAAATATAGAAACCATTCTACAAAAAGTGGGGGATTGGAATCTATGATAAGAAAAAAAAAAAGACACCCACGAAGAACAAAATGAGACAAGTTTATATGTTTTTCCAGCATTCAAACATTGTTGTACCCACAACTTACTTGAGCGTCAGAGGATTTTCTCCGGAGCAATAACTCCGGGACTTTTAACGTTGTTTAACTTGTTAAGATTTCTGGAAACGTTAATCTTGATAGCAAACTACGTCTGTGTAAGACTTAAACGACGTTTTTTTTTCCTTTTTAGATCACCTATAATCTAGGTGAAATCCTACTTTGCCAAAAAGAGAAAGGTGGTGGCACGAAAGATCTACTCGA
Organism: Eustoma russellianum; assembly: GCA_036186865.1. Lineage (NCBI taxonomy): Eukaryota > Viridiplantae > Streptophyta > Magnoliopsida > Gentianales > Gentianaceae > Eustoma > Eustoma russellianum. Next base: position 1,483,654 of record AP025053.1, read on the forward strand.
GTTGGAGCAAACAAAAATAACATATATTTAGACAAAGATTGTAATATAACACACAAAGAAATCTATTCAATTTGAGAAAGCAAAAATAATAGATGTTGAAGTCTAGGTTTACTTTTTCGCTTCTCACCTTCGAAATAGAGTGAAGTTGCACGTGTTTTCTCCATTTAAGGAAAAGAAATTTGATCTTCTTTCTATAAATTTTATGATACTCAACCGAAAAATCTAAATCGGCTTGAAATTATTTCTTTATATACAGTACTCACACGTTAAATCATTTAATAATATCGATCTAATATGTCAATATCTATAAACAAACAAAAAAATGAACTGAGAGACTTATAATCGTAGATTAAAAGTTTCATGGGACATATGTAAAGTTACTTTTAGACCTATACTTTTTATTCCAACCGGAAGATAACTAGAGAGCTTCCGAAGATAGAAGTGGAACTTAAGTAGCAAGAACTTCTCTACCGATAGATACGATGTGAGAGCTTTTATTTATCAGCTTTTCTCCCTCACAAAATACAGCTAAAGTTTTCCAAAAATCTTTTGTTGGAGGGATGAAATCTCTTCAATTTAAGCGTTTACGACATAAAGACTCCATTTATTTTTCGTATATAATTATGAGAGACTGATCTTTATATATTTTTCATTTTTTACCTTCTAGTGGTAAAAAAAAAAACTAGACGAAGAAGGTAATAACAAAAGGAAGAGACGTTGTAACAAGAAGATATATTCGACTTGGGGAAAAGGCGCTTTTTAAATATATATTTTTTAACGGTTCATCACCCAAGAACCAAAGAGCACCTCTTTGTTTAGGTCCTCTCACAAATCCAGGATTGAAGAACTGATGTGTTGAGAATGCATTACGCTATAAAAAGTCCAAAGGCCATCATCAGCCAGTGTAGTTGCTTAAACTTAAACACGTACATGTTTGAGTATCTACGTCCATACATGCGAAGCAAACGAATAAAGTATGAGTCTGGTATTTTAATACACGAAATCCAAAAAATACAAAACACGAAACACGACCTATTTGACACCAATAATAATGCTTCACTCTTTTTTGGCCTGCATTATTAGATGGTCAATAAAGTAAAAAAAAAGAACCGTTTCAGTAATTTGTTCTTGTTTTCCAACTCTACAACAACAAATATAAATATTATGTCTCAACGACATCAAAAATTATAGCTAAGGTATGTAGAGAATGAGAGACTGACAAATAATACCTCTATCTTAAGGGATAAAGAGTCTGCTTACAGTAAAACCTCCGGCTCTATATATAGATGGAATATAATATGTTAGTGTACTCTAAACTGATACACCTTGTTTGTTTCTATTTCCCGACCCTGACAAGTCTAATTTTCTATATTCAGTTGCTCATGTACTTATCTCATATGCATTTCCTATTGCTAAAAACAGGAATTTGGATTTTCGACTTTAACATGGTTTTACAGATGAAGTTTGATTAAGATGATACGTCTTTATTCCACATCACTAAGATTATTAAAATTTTCATATAAACATTTCAAACACATAACAGTTAATTTATTATTTTCCACGTTAGACGTATGCATTTTTTGTGATAGTCATTTGCTGACTATGTGCATAAATAAAGAGATCGTAAACTTAGTATTATTAATTCTGAAATTAAAGTATCTATATTAAATTCGCGTATAACCTGTCAAGCTTTCAACAACTAATAATATGGTACAAGTGCTGATTATTTTAAATTTGTTCTAAAAAGTATACAACGTTATGCAAGATTTTATTTATGTTTCTTGAAGGAAATACATATTCTATAGCGTTATTATTATCTCACTTGTATTTTTACCGTATAAAAATATTTTTTTTATGAAATAATGATACTATTTATAATAATGATTTACATCATACTAAAGAACACAATATAAAGATTAAAATAAATACTATATTAAATATTTTATATATTACAGTCTTTTTCAATCATTTGATTTACGTTTTTTCTCTTCCCATTCTTTATTCCATTTCTCCTTATACACCTCTTTACTCTTCCAATTCTCACAATGTTTAAGACCTTAAAAAAATATGGTCACTTTTTCTAAAAACTAATTACATTTTATTCTTAAAGAATGCATTACATTACAAGGATCAAATTAAATACCATATTAGATATATTATATTAAATACATCGATAATTTATTTTAAATTACTACAATCTAAACTCAAAAGTTAGAAAAATATATGGAAAAGAACAGACCCTTAAAATAAACAAGAAATGATTTAAATAAAACATTATTTTAACCACAAAGTCATGAATAATCGAACGCACTTGTCATGAATTAATGTCCACTCATAAAAAAAAAGTTTGTCCAAAAGGAAAAATGAACTTAAAACAAAATTCTTCTACTAGGAACGAAAAAAAGAAGAATGGTAATGAAAAATAAAAGAGTTAAAACCTTAAAACCTGAAATTTGTAAACCTTGAAACAGTGTTTCGCCAAAGCGCACTCTAACATCTCTGAAGACAGCTGGCGACGCTCCCTTGAGGCGGTTCGAACGGCTATATATCTAAGGATCAGAGTTCACAAATTCCCTACTTCTTCTTGATATTTTTCTGTCTGCTCAAACAATATTCAAGAAGACTCCAACACCAATGGCGACTTCTAACGTCTCTAAGCATGCTCATCGCACTTCAACATCCCTGAAGGCGCCGGCGACGCTCCCTTGAGTCGATGAACATGGGGAAAAAAGCGCAGGTAACACGCAGCTCACAGTTAGTACGTGATTTCTTGACTCCTCTCCATGTGCCCACATATAGTCGCATCTACCACTTGAGGTTTTCACAAATATGTTTTCTTCCCTCATGTGATTGAGATAGTCCAAGGTTCAATTTTGCGGCAACTTGACGATGAAGAATTATTCGTTGTTCAAGGAGTCTTGAAGTTGGAGACTTTGAAGGAGATAGTAGTCTCTCCAGTTAAAGAGCTTTCGAATGTGCTTCAAAGATTCCTAGAGATCTTGATGGCAGAAAAGTGTAGATTGTTAATTAATGATTCCCTGCTTTTAGCCTTAGGTGTGGATGGGTGTATTTCTTGTACATCTTCTGGTGAGAACAAGAATTTTTGCCAATGTCAATTTGGTCAAGGTTAAATGTTATATTAATGATATATTACCCTATTTGGCTAATCTTAAGTTTCTAACGTCTTTACATTGCCTTGTTTTGAAGATGTGGTCGTTTCGTCATGCTTCTATGCTTTCTGGACGAAGTATGTGGTGAATGGATCAAACTTTGCTTACTTTGCAGGTGGTTCAAATAATTCATCACTTGCAATTTTGTGTTGGGGGTTTCAAAGATCAGGTTGAACATGTTGAGAGGATTGCAACGATGATTTTTTCCATTACTTCTTGTTCTTCCGAAGGTTTGTATATTCTGTGCGTATTCAATTTTGATAGTTGCGTCTTTTTTTTTCTTGTCTTCTCTCTTGGTTCCTAATTCAGACTCAGGGAGTAAATTTGGAGGCTTTAGAAATTGTCAAAGAAGTCAATTAGCCTTTTTTTTGAGCATATTATCAGTCTCCCCAAAACATGGAAGGTAACAATCTCCTCTACATTTGAAACTTGCTGGAGTGTCTGCTTTTGGTGCTGTCATTCTGCAGTTGATAGTTGTTCAATTTTGTCTGGTATAAGTAATTGAGGTTTCCGGTGATTATAAGTATCTATATAGAGATGCCATGCAGATGTGTCCAAGAAACATGTTTCGGTGCTATGAATATCGAAAATAATAAACAGGATATCATCTAGCATGTCCATCCTTGTTACTTCATGAATTGCGAGTTTTAGTGAGGGAATAGTTTGTGATCCGTGTGTCGTTCGACGCAAAATAAACTGTAATGCCTGAAATAACAGAAGTCTACTGCTCTTTGGAAGATTCAGTGGATGAGTCTGGCCGTGGAAATAGAATTGCTAATGTCTAGGGATTAGCTTATGTGTAGCAGTGACATGTTTGGTGAAATAAATGCTTATAAGCTTAAAAAGATACAATATATTTACAAGGATAGATAGATCTAATGTTTTGCTTACATAAAGATGTAACGTTAAAGAGTTGGTTTTTTTTTTATATATTATATATAAACAAAATCATCCTAGAAGTTTATTTGGTATCACATGTGATTGAAAATTTTGGAGAGTAATAATGTAGAGATATTATTGTAATTGGTCAAAGGTATCTATATCTTTCCTTAAAAAATTGGTAAGCCTGAGGGTTCTTAACTTGGTGCTGTTTAACAGTATGCTAATGATCATTGTAGAGAGTAATAGGGAAAAGGAAAGACGAGATCTGAGAGATGGCCTTTGTATGAGAAATCGAACTCTATGAAAAGAAAGAGACGAATGGATCAGAAACTTATTGTGTCTGTTTTTTTTTATTCTATCTGAGTTAATAATGGTTGAAATTCTTGATTCCCTCTTTTATTCAATATTCAGTGTGCCGTTTGGAAATTAAGGGTTTGGGGCCAAAACTGTGTTGCATACCCACTACCTGTTTGTTAAATGTCCTCAACAAAATATTGATAATTGAAGGAGATGTCTGATATTTCTGCTCGGGATGGTTGCATATTTGCTCTGTTCCGATATTCTACTTACCTAGTGGCGGTCTTTCTATGTGAACTGGTATAGATGAAGTAGCGTTGTTCTTCCCAGTATTTGGTTCCCTTAGCATATGGCCTCAAGGTGCTCGAGGCTGTTCCTTTCGTATGTCCACATTTGAGATATCCAGGTGCTAAAATTCCTTTCTCGTTTCCTTATATTTATATAATTGCTGACTTGATGAATTTGTTAAATAACTTCTCTCGTGAATAGTTTGCTGATTCGGTTAAGCAAGGCTTTTTAATGGTGTTATCTCTTCTTCCTGTGTGGTTATATGAACTGAGGATCTGTGCCATTATGTGCTTTGTTAAGTATTTCAATCGATTGCCTAGAGTTCACTTAAGGGGGACCATGTGTTATAATTAACAAATTTGTTATGGGCAAGTGCTTCTCAGAAAGTCATCTTTAGGCATTGATGGTTTGGTGTGTCAGGTGCTCATAAGCATGTGGTCATTGTGTATTTCTTCAACCTGATTGTTCATTCTGTGACTCTATTGTGTTGTCTCCTCCTGCTGATTGCTCCAGGAGGAGATGGATGGCTGCAATCTTGCAAGTAAACTCTAAACTGATGGATCTTGCTCTTTTATATTTTACTAAGTTCATAATCATCCTATGGCTCAGTTATCAAAGTTTGTTCCTGGTTTACTTGTCTCGTTTTGTTGGTAATATTATGCTTGGTGTGATCTTGAATATGTGATTTGAAGTAATATGAAATGGTTATTGCTGGCCCAACAGTTTTTCTAGTGAAAGAGTCTATGAGTTGACACTGGGTGAGAATTTCAATCCATTTCATAAAAATAGTTGTATGTACCCTTGGCTTCATATTTGAGAGGCCTGATTCAAGCTCCTCTTTGATGGTTGTTCTCCAGGAAATCTGTAGTAGTTGAATTTAGGATTCGTATTTCTGTCATCTTACATTTATTATTATTATTATTATTATTATTATTATTATTATTATTATTATTATTATTATTATTATTATTCTTCTTCTTCTTCTTCTTCTTCTTCTTCTTCTTCTTCTTCTTCTTCTTCTTCTTCTTCTTCTTCTTGCTGTTGCTGTTGCTGTTGCTGTTGCTGTACTGTAGAGATAGTAGATGGAAATTTCTGGATGGGATAAAAAAAATCAGACGCACCTCCTCTCAGGAAAGTGATCGTGCTGCAGTGTATTGCTGATTTGGGCCTTTTGGAGCTTATTTGCAATTATGTAAGTTATTTTCTGAACATTACTATGTCTGGTGAATTTGTCTCATTGAATGGCTGGCTGAAAGTATCATCTTATCAGGCATTGCCCACAAAAAAGTCACGGCCTTTGTCACCTCTGACTGGATTTTGCACAGCAACTGTTATTGAAGTTGTGGGATCACTTGATATAGTGGACAGTGATATTATTAAACGAATTCTTCCATATTTATTTTTGGTTCTTCAACCTGATTCCGAAGAAATTATTGAACAGAAGGTATGTCTGCAAATTGTGAAGAAGTATATATTAATCTTTCCTTGCTGCAAGTTGTTTAACTTTCTTGTAGCATTAATAAATGATTCAACTATTGATAGTTTGGACAAGATACTAGTACAAGAATATTGTCTATCTACTTTTGATTCTCCCCAGGGCAGTTATTTGCCTCACCTAGTGGGAATAATACTTGGGGGTTTTTGTGAGGACTGAACTGATTGTAATGTTAGATTTTGATTATGTACATTTTCATAGGCAGGTGCCTTGATGATTGTTGGGTTGCTTGCTCAAAAGGTGGCACTTTCTCCAACTCTTGTTAAAAGCTTGATGCGTTCGCTTGCTCTCTTGGCCCAGGAGGACGCGAAGATGTCAAATGACATGCGATTGTTTCATATGTCATTTATGGCCTTTATCAACCTTGTTCAGGTACTTCAGAGAGCTGTTAGCACTTGACTTTCTTAGTGCTATGCTCTAGACAGAAATGTAGTTTTGTACATTATGGCAGTAAACAAGAGCAGAAGATGAAAGGTGTGGAGAAATTTGTTCTTAATAAAAGAAAGAGAAAAGAACTTTGATAGCTTTTCCTGAACATGAACCGATGTCACTTCACACTCCAAGTGAAACTTGCTCTTTTTTCTTTATATTGTTATTGTCATCATCATTATTGTTGTTGTTGTTGTTATTATTATTATTATTATTATTATTTATTTACTTAATTACTTAACGATTTTGCTAGTGAAGTTATGCACCCCAGGTCTGCCCTTTATTCTTGGTATTTGCTTTCTGTTGCTGACTTGTGTCTCCTCTTGGGATCTATTTTGCTAGTTGCAACATGTGGGGTTGATTCCGTGGAAGATTGTTGACATCTTAGTAAAAATCAGGTGCTTCTGTTAATTTTTGACAAGGATAACAATTATTTGAGATATTTTTCTTGTTTTAATCAATGTTAATTTACATGCTTACATGTCATGGCCATTGGTATTTGAAGGTCTATCTCCCCATGTCTCCATGGACTCTTCAAGAAATTCAATATTGAAAACTTCATGATAATGTTTTTCGTCTCCCTTGTGGAGCACAGGTACACCATTGTGTTATATTATTTGCTCATGTGATTGTGTTTTTTCTAATACCTTTTGATTTGCAGCTCTTCCGATAAAAAGTATCATGAAAAAGTTGGGGAGATAATAGAGGCAGTCTCCTTTAAGTGTTGCGTTGATGGTTTGATCGCTACACTGCTTAAATCGTGCTTGAAGACTTCTAAAATCAGTGGTGGTTCAGTAGAGTCTGAATCAGGTTAGACAAATACAGTTCTGTTGGCACGAAGGTGGTATTTTCTATCTCATTTGACATGTTTGAATAATTTTGTTTGCTTTTCTTATTTTCTGGAGAAACAAAATGCTCAAGAATTGTTTCTATATCACCATCTGAATTGGTAAAAACTCGACTGCCTCTATCTGGTATTGATATTTTTGTTTAGGTACAAGTTAATGTTTATATCATATCATTGCTAATGGTTGGGTTTTTCATTTTCTCACATGTTTGAATCATCTTATCCATGGGGTGGCTTTTGTGAGTGTCTATTTTTTATATACGCATTAGATGTAATGGTCTGTCCTTGGTCCTCATGTTGTCAAAATGCAAGGGGAATAATAATAATTCTGTCCTTTCCATTTTATCTGTTTTGTTTTGAATGGTGCTTGCCACATTTGCCTTTTTGATGTTTACCATATCTTTGACCTAATAAACATTCTATTATTTCCATGTTATCATTTTAGGTCTGAATGATGTTTCTTTCCTTTTGAGGTTAAATACTTCTAAAATGTCTTAAACTAGAATACCTACAACCAATCAATTAATCAGTTGGCTCCTGTCTCTTATTTCACTCTCTATACTTGTTAAACTCTATTTTGATTTCTATGTCTATGGATGCTTCCTCGTCCGTCATCGATGATTACTAGATTTGCCACATGAGGTTCTCTCTGTCTGGAAAAATGCATACTTTTATTCATATTAGTCCATTTTACATCCTTCACTACTGTTTCCACACCTACACAGTTTATTCTATCCATTTCTAGTATATATCCTTCTATTGCTTTTACAAAATCTCCTCATTTGGTTAGCACAGCTAACACGCTCCCAATAAGTATGTGATTGGAGGGTGTTTCCCTCACACAGTTATTGAGCTGGATGTGTTTTTTCCAGCAATGTTGTGCCCATTGTTGCCTGTATTGTCTGAATGAACAAGTCCCTCTGAGCTATGAACAAGAATAGTATTGTTCCTTTGAGTCATAGACATGGACTCCACTGAGTTATTCATTTTATTGTTGTGGCCATTGTAGCCAATTGTTGTTTGAATGAATAAGGGTCCCTCTGAGCTATGAACAAGAATAGTATTGTTCCTCTAAGTCATAGACAAGGACCCCTCTAAGCCATTCTGTTTAAGTTTGAAAGAACAAGAGTCTCCTTGTGCTATGGACAACCTCTAAGCCATGCACAAGAACTCCTCTGAGTCATTCCATGTGTTGTTGAGGCCTTAGTTGCCATTGATGTTGAGCTGGATGTGTTTCCTAGCATTTTTATTGTGGCCATTGTTGCCCATATTGTTGAGCAGGATGTGTTTTCCCAGCTGGCTTGAGTTGCAATTATTACTTGATGCCATACATGTCCTAGTATCACTTGTAAGTTGTTGCTTCCGATGTTGTATATGGTTGATGCACTAACAGGTTGAATGTCATGTTGTCTTGTGGCTCTCTGTTTGTGAAAGTATACATGAATAATAATGCATTAAATATGTCTCAACATGAGTATCAGGATCCCTGAATGGTTCAAGATGGCTTATCTGTTAGATGTTGATAGGGGACAAGCACACAGCAGGAGCAAAGGTCAGGTTTGCTAAAATCACTATGATCTGTCACAACCTTGGCATGGTAAGACCAGTTGAGCAGCTTTGGTGCTCTAAAAAGGTTACTGCAGGTCTTTTCCTCGCATATCAGCCTTCTCATTTCTCTCATATGTTTCTTTTGTCTCCTTGAAATCTTAAGTGGTAAGATGTGTATCTGCTGTTTTTCAAGATGTGGTGTATGCTATGTGTTTCTTACTTAATTAGGATATAAGGCATGTGAAAGTTGTCTCCTGGTGCATATTTCTGGTAGAACATGCTGCTCCACCATTTATGAGTATATGATGAATGTCTCTTCCCTTCTCAATCATCTATTATTATCTGAATGAGTCTTGCTTCTCATATTTGTTCTTCATCCCATGTTCTCCACTAACTTATCTTGGTATAATAGATGATTGGTTACACTAGTATACGCTTTGTTATTTTGTCATGTGGTTATCTTGTACCACTTTTTGGAAAGGTTGGCACTAGTCTAGTACGCATATTGTAAGCCACCTTTGAACTTTTGTCTGTGTTACCTCTGGGTGTCCAGATTATGGCACTGTTGTAAATTTGCCATTTGGCCATTATATATATAAAATTTAAATTACAAAAAAAAAGGTATAATAGAAGGGTTGAATATGTTTCACTGATATGATCTGTTCCTACACTCTGGGGTTTATGAGTATATGATGAATGTCTCTTCCCTTCTCAATCATCTATTATTATCTGAATGAGTCTTGCTTCTCATATTTGTTCTTCATCCCATGTTCTCCAATAACTTATCTTGGTATAATAGAAGGGTTTGAATATGTTTCACTGATATGATCTATTCCTGCATTCTGGGGTTTATCATACTAAACGTGGTTTAATACCCACTTGGTTCCTACCGTCTATTCTCTTCCCCTTCATCAGTGTTTTGCAAGGGCAATGTTTTTTTTCCGTTTCAAGAGCTACCTGTTAACATTTACAGATGAGCAGCGATATAGAGTTATATCTGTAAAATACTTTCAAAACCGGAGCAATGGAGCTGAGCTAGTGACTAATGGACGGATCCAACAGGTATATGTGTCATGCTCTCTGCAGTCTGCATTCCTTGTCTGTACTGCAGGTGTATCTACTCTCTTGCAGGAAGGATCCAAAGCTGTTTACTATTAATTGGAATGCAGGGTAGATACATTCTTAATGGCAGCTCAAGGATACAAGTTTTCCTCTGTTTTTTTACTAACAACGTTGTGTAGGATGAAGAATTGTTTTGTCTCTTCCTCTGCTGGTGATACCAGGGAACAAGGTGACTTTGTACTGATGTTTTTCTGCAGGATGCATCTGTTGTACTCGAGGAAGGAACCTGATGTCTGGTGCATTCAGTCTGTTATATGCCGAAAATTACTGCCTGAGGACTCAAAGGACGACAAGCACACAGCAGGAGCAAAGGTCAGGTTTGCTAAAATCACTATGATTCATCACAACCTTGGCATGGTAAGACCAGTTGAGCAGCTTTGGTGCTCTAAAAAGGTTACTGCAAGTCTTTTCCTCGCATATCAGCCTTCTTATTTCTCTCCTATGTTTTTTCGTCTCCTTGAAATCTTAAGTGGTAAGTTGTGTATCTGCTGTTTTTCAATATGTGGTGTATGCTGTGTTTCTTACTTAATTATGATATAAGGCATGTGAAAGTTGTCTCCTGGTGCATATTTCTGGTAGAACATGCTGCTCCACCATTTATGAGTATATGATGAATGTCTCTTCCCTTCTCAATCATCTATTATTATCTGAATGAGTCTTGCTTCTCATCTTTGTTCTTCATCCCATGTTCACCAATAACTTATCTTGGCATAATAGAAGGGTTGAATATGTTTCACTGATATGATCTGTTCCTGCATTCTGGGGTTTTTGAGTATACGATGAATGTCTCTTCCCTTCTCAATCATCTATTATTATCTGAATGAGTCTTGCTTCTCATATTTGTTCTTCATCCCATGTTCTCCAATAACTTATCTTGGTATAATAGAAGGGTTGAATATGTTTCACTGATATGATCTGTTCCTACATTCTGGGGTTTATCCTACTAAACGTGGTTCAATACCCACTTGGTTCCTACCGTCTATTCTCTTCCCCTTCATCAGTGTTTTGCAAAATCAATGTTTTTTTCCGTTTCAAGAGCTACCTGTTAACATTTACAGATGAACAGCGATATAGAGTTATATCTGTAAAATACTTTCAAAACCGGAGCAATGGAGCTGAGCTAGTGACTAATGGACGGATCCAACAGGTATATGTGTCATAGCATTCATTCAATAGTGTCTGTTTATTTGTTTCATGTACTATACAAAGAGTTTTGTTCAGCAAATCATTGACTAATCATCAGGTTCACAAGGCTTGGATAAGTCAACTTGAAGACTTCCCTATATTCATGGTATATCTTGCAAACTTGCTGCTTTCCCATTAATGGATTCTAAACTGCTGTGCAGTTCACTTTTGCTAAACCTTGCTTATTTGACCGTGTTTATTTTATCATGCCATTTTTTTCCTATCCTATGCCTGTTTGGGTAAGTAATGTGATGCTGTGTGGAGGGGGGTGTTGTGCACGTGCTCTCTGCAGTCTGCATTCCTTGTCTGTACTGCAGGTGTATCTACTCTCATGCAGGAATGATCCAAAGCGTTTGCTATTAATTGGAATGCAGGGTAGATACATTCTTAATGGCAGCTCAAAGATACAAGTTTTCCTCTGTTTTTTACTAACAACGTTGTGCAGGATGAAGAATTGTTTTGTGTCTCTTCCTCTGCTGGTGATACCATGGAAAAAGGTGACTTTGTACTGATGTTTTTCTGCAGGATGCATCTGTTGTACTCGAGGAAGGAACCTGATGTCTGGTGCATTCAGTCTGTCTATGCCGAAAATTACTGCCTGAGGACTCAAAAGACGACAAGCACACAGCAGGAGCAAAGGTCAGGTTTGCTAAAATCACTATGATCCCTCACAACCTTGGCATGGTAAGACCAGTTGAGCAACTTTGGTGCTCTAAAAAGGTTACTGCAGGTCTTTTCCTCGCATATCCAGCCTTTTTATTTCTCTCCTATGTTTCTTTTGTCTCCTTAAAATCTTAAGTGGTAAGATGTGTATCTGCTTTTTTCAATATGTGGTGTATGCTATGTGTTTCTTACTTAATTAGGATATAAGGCATGTGAAAGTTGTCTCCTGGTGCATATTTCTGGTAGAAACATGCTGCTCCACCATTTATGAGTATATGATGAATGTCTATTCCCTTCTCAATCATCTATTATTATCTGAATGAGTTTGCTTCTCATATTTGTTCTTCATCCCATGTTCTCCAATAACTTATCTTGGTATAATAGAAGGGTTGAATATGTTTCACTGATATGATCTGTTCCTACATTATGGGGTTTATGAGTGTATGATGAATGTCTCTTCCCTTCTCAAACATCTATTATTATCTGAATGAGTCTTGCTTCTCATATTTGTTCTTCATCTCATGTTCTCCAATAACTTATCTTGGTATAATAGAAGGGTTGAATATGTTTCAATGATATGATCTGTTCCTATATTCTGGGGTTTATCCTACTAAACGTGGTTCAATACCCACTTGGTTCCTACCGTCTATTCTCTTCCCCTTCGTCAGTTTTTGCAAGGTCAATGTTTTTTTTCCGTTCAAGAGCTACCAGTTAACATTTACAGATGAGCAGCGATATAGAGTTATATCTGTAAAATACTTTCAAAACCGGAGCAATGGAGCTGAGCTAGTGACTATGGACGGATCCAACAGGTATATGTGTCATAGCATTCATTCAATAGTGTCTGTTTATTTGTTTCATGTGCTATACAAATATTTTGTTCAGCAAATCATTGACTAATCATCAGGTTCACAGGCTTGGATAAATCAACTTGAAGACTTCCCTGCATTCATGGCATATCTTGCAAACTTGCTGCTTTCCCATTAATGGATTCTAAACAGCTTTGCAGATCACTTTTGCTAAACCTTGCTTATTTGACTGTGTCTATTCTATCATGCCCCTTCCTTCCTATACTATGTCTGTTTGGGGTAAGTAATGTGATGCTGTGTGTAGGGGTGTTGTGCAGGTGCTCTCTTCAGTCTGCATTCCTGTCTGTACTGCAGGTGTATCTACTTTCATGCGAGAAGGATCAGAGCTGTTTACTATTAATTGGAATGCAGGGTAGATACATTCTTAATGGCAGCTCAATGATACAAGTTTTCTTCTGTTTTTTACTAACAACGTTGTCCAGGATGAAGAATTGTTTTGTGTCTCTTCCTCTGCTGGTGATACCAGAGAACAATGTGACTTTGTATTGATGTTTTTCTTCAGGATGTATCTGCTGTACTCGAGGAAAGAACTTGATGTCTGGTGCATTCAGTCTGTCTATACCGAAAATTACAGCCTGAGGACTCAAAAGACGACAAGCACACAGCAGGAGCAAAGGTCAGGTTTGCTAAAATCACTATGATCCATCACAACCTTGGCATGGTAAGACCAGTTGAGCAGCTTTGGTGCTCTAAAAAAGGTTACTGGAGGTCTTTTCCTCGCATATCAGCCTTCTTATTTCTCTCACATGTTTCTTTTGTCTCCTTGAAATCTTAAGTGGTAAGATGTGTATCTGCTGTTTTTCAGATATGTGGTGTAGGCTATGTGTTTCTTACTTGATTAGGATATAAGGCATGTGAAAGTTGTCTCCTGGTGCATATTTCTGTAGAGACATGCTGCTCCACCCATTTATGAGTATATGATGAATGTCTATTCCCTTCTCAATCATCTATTAGTATCTGAATGAGTCTTGCTTCTCATATTTGTTCTTCAATCCATGTTCCTCAATAACTTAGATTGGTATAATAGAAGAGTTGGATATGTTTCACTACGGATAGCTGTTCCTGCATGCTGGGTTTATCCTACTAGAATGTGGTTTAATACCCAGTTGGTTCCTCCGTCTATCTCTTCCTGTTCATCAGTGTTTTGCAAGGTCAATGTTTTTTTTCCCGTTTCAGAGCTACCTGTTAACATTTACAGATGAGCAGCGAGTAGAATTATATCTGTAAAATACTTTCAAAACTGGAGCAATGGAGCTGAGCTAAGTGACTAATGGACGGATCCAACAGGTATATGTGTCATAGCATTCATTCAATAGTGGTCTGTTTATTTGTTTCATGTACTATACAAAGAGTTTGTTCAGAAAATCATTGACTAATCATCAGGTTCACAAGGCTTGGATAAGTCAACTTGAAGACTTCCCTACATTAATGGCATATCTTGCAAACTTGCTGCTTTCCCCATTAATGAAATCTAAACTGCTTGTGCGTTCACTTTTGCCAAACCTTGCTTATTGACTGTGTTTATTCTATCATGCCATTTCGTTCCTATCCTATGTCTGTTTGGGTAAGTAATGTGATGCTGTGTGGAGGGGTGTTGTCAGGTGCTCTCTGCAGTCTGCATTTCCTTGTCTGTACTGCAGGTGTATCTACTCTCATTCAGGAATGATCCAAAGCTGTTTGCTATTAATTGGAATGCAGGGGAGATACTTCTTAATTGCAAGCTCAAGGATACAAGTTTTCCTCTTTTTTTTACTAACAACGTTGTGCAGGATGAAGAATTGTTTTGTGTCTCTTCCTCCGCTGGTGATACCAGGGAACAAGGTGACTTTGTACGATGTTTTTTCTGCAGGATGCATCTGTTGTACTCGAGGAAGGAACCTGATGTCCTGGTGTATTCAGTCTGGTCTATGCCGAAAATGACTGCCATGAGACTCAAAAGACGACAAGCACACAGCAGGAGCAAAGGTCAGGGTTTGCTAAAATCACTATGATCCCTCACAACCTTGGCATGGTAAGACCAGTTGAGCACTGTGGTGCTCTAAAAAGGTTACTGCAGGTCTTTTCCTCGCATATCACCTTTTTATTTCTCTCCTATGTTCTTTTGTCTCCTTGAAATCTTAAGTGGTAAGATGTGTATCTGCTTTTTTCAATATGTGGTGTAATGCTATGTGTTCTTACTTAATTAGGAATATAGGCATGTGAAAGTTGTCTCCTGGTGCATATTTCTGGCAGAAAATGTTGCTCCACCATTTAATGAGTATATGATGAATGTCTCTTCCCTTCTCAATCATCTATTATTATCTGAATGAGTCTTGCTTCTATATTTGTTCTTCATCCCATTTCTCCATAACTTATCTTGGTATAATAGAAAGGGTTGAATATTTTCCTGATAATGATCTGTTCCTACATTCTGAGGTTTATGAGTATATGATGAATGTCCTCTTCCCTTCTCAATCAGCTATTATTATCTGAATGAGTCTTGCTTCTCATATTTGTTCTTCATCCCATGTTCTCCAATAACTTATCTTGGTATAATAGAAGGGTTGATTGTTTCACTGATAGTGATCTGTTCCCTTCATTCTGGGGTTTGTCCTACTAAACGTGTTCATACCCACTTGGTTCCTACCAGTCTATTCTCTCTTCCCTTCAATCAGTGTTTTGCAAGGTCAATGTTTTTTTTTCCGTTTCAAGAGCTACCTGTTAACATTTACAGATGAGCAGCGATATAGAGTTATATCTGTAAAATCTTTCAAAACTGGAGCATGGAGCTTGAGCTAGTGACTAATGGACGGATCCAACAGGTATATGTGTCATAGATTCATTCAAAGTGTCCTGTTTATTTGTTTCATGGTGTTATACAAAAGATTTTTGTTCAGCAAATCATTGACTAATCATCAGGTTCACAAGGCTTGGATAAGTCAACTTGAAGGCTTCCCTACATTCATATGCTTATCCTTGCAAAACTTGCTTGGCTGCTTTCCCATTAATGGATTCTAAACTACTATGCGTTCACCTTTTGCGAAACCCTTGCTTATTTGACTGTGTTTATTCTATCATGCCACTTCCTCCTCATATCCGATGTCTGTTTGGGTAAGTAATGTGATGCTGTGTGGAGGGATGTTGTGCAGGTTGCTCTCTGCGGTCTCTCATTCTCTGTCTGTACTGCAGGTGTATCTACTCTCATCCAGGAAGGATCCAAAGCGGTTTGCTATTAATTGGAATGCAGGGTAGATACATTCTTAATGCAGCTCAAGGATACAAGTTTTCCTCGTTTTTTACTAACAACGTTGTGCAGGGATGACGAATTGTTTTGTGTCTCTTCCTCTGCTGGTGTACCATGGACAAAGTGACTTTGTACTGATGTTTTTTCTGCAAGATGCATCTGTTGTACTCGAGGAAAGAACCTGATGTTCTGGTGCATTCAGTCTGTCTATGCCGAAAATTACTGCATGAGGGGACGACCAGCACACAGAGGAGCAAAGGTCAGGTTTGCTAAAATCACTATGATCCATCCAACCTTGGCATGGTAAGACCAGTTGAGCAACTTTGGTGCTCTAAAATGGTTACTACGGCCGGTCTTTTCCATCTCAATATCATAGCATCAGCCTTCTTATTTCTCTCCTATGTTTCTTTTGTCTCCTTAAAATCTTAAGTGGTAAGATGTGTATCTGCTTTTTTCATATGTGGTGTATGCTATGTGTTTCTTACTTAATTAGGATATAAGGCTGTGAAAGTTGTCTCCTGGTGCATATTTTCTGGTAGAACATGCTGCTCCACCATTTATGAGTATATGATGAATGTCTCTTCTCTTCTCAATCATCTATTATTATCTGAATGAGTCTTGCTTCTCATATTTGTTCTTCATCCCATGTTCTCCACTAACTTATCTTGGTATAATAGAAGGGTTGAATATGTTTCACTGATATGATCTGTTCCTACATTCTGGGGTTATGAGTATATGATGAATGTCTCTTCCCTTATCAATCATCTAGTTATTATCTGAATAGTCTTGCTTCTCGTATTTGTTCTTCATCCCATGTTCTCCAATAACTTATCTTGGTATAGATAGAAGGGTTGAATATGTTTCAACCTCATATGATCTGTTCCTACATTCTGGGGTTTATCCTACTAAACGTGGTTCAATACCCACTTGGTTCCTACCGTCTATTCTCTTTCCCTTCATCAAGTGTTTTGCACGGTCAATGTTTTTTTTTTCTGTTTCAAGAGGCTACATGTTAACATTTACAGATGAGCATCGATATAGAGTTATATCTGTAAAATACTTTCGAAACTAGAGCAATGGGCGGAGCTAGTAACTAATGGACGGATCCAACAGTATATGCGTCATAGCATTCATTCATAGTGTCTGTTTTTTGTTTCATGTGATATACCAAAGAGTTTTGTTTCAGCAAATCAATGACTAATCTAGGTTCACAAGGCTTGGATAACTCAACTTGAAGACTTCCTTACTTCATGGCAATCTTGCAAACTTAGCTGGCTTTCTCATTAATGATTCTAAACTGCTAGATGGCATTCACTTTGTCTAAACCTTGCTTATTTGACTGTGTTTATTCTATCATGCCGGTTCTTTCCTATCCTATGTCTGTTTGGGGTGTGTAATGTGATGCTGTGTAGGGGGGGGTTTTGTGGCAGGTGCTCTTTGCAGTCTGCATTCCTGTCTGTGCTGCAGCAGTGTATCTACTTCATGCAGGAAGGGATCCAAAGCTGTTTACTATTAATTGGAGATGCAGGGTAGTTACATTCTTAATGGCGAAGCTCAAGGATAACAAGTTTCCTTCTGGTTTTTTTGTTACTAACAACGTTGTGCAGGATGAAAGAATTGTTTTGTGTCGCTTCCTCTACTGGTGGATACCAGGGAACAAGGGTGACTTTGTACTGATGTTTTTTCTGGCAGGATCAGCTGTTGTACTCGAGAAGGAACCTATGTCTGGTGCATTCAGTCTGTCTATGCCGACAATTTACTTGCCTGAGGACTCAAAAGACGACAATCACACACAGGAGCAAAGGTCAGGGTTTGCTAAAATCACTATATCTGTCACAACCTTGGCATGGTAAGCCAGTTGAGCAGCTTTGGTGCTCTAAAAAGGTTACTGTAGGTCTTTTCCTCGCATATCAGCCTTCTAATTTCTCTCATATGTTTTTTTCGTCTCCTTGAAATTTAAGTGGTAAGTTGTGTATCTGTGTTTTTCAATATGTGGTGTATGTTGTGTTTCTTACTTAATTAGGATATAAGGCATGTGAAAGTTGTCTCCTGGTGCATATTTCTGGTAGAACATGCTGCTCCACCATTTATGAGTATATGATGAATGTCTCTTCCCTTCTCAATCATCTATTATTATCTGAATGAGTCTTGCTTCTCATATTTGTTCTTCATCCCATGTTCTCCAATAACTTATCTTGGTATAATAGAAGGGTTGAATATGTTTCACTGATATGATCTGTTCCTACATTCTGGGTTTATCCTACTAAACGTGGTTCAATACCACTTGGTTCCTACCGTCTATTCTCTTCCCCTTCATCAGTGTTTTGCAAGGTCAATGTTTTTTTTTTCCGTTTCAAGAGCTACCTGTTAACATTTACAGATGAGCAGCGATATAGAGTTATATCTGTAAAATACTTTCGAAACCAGAGCAATGGAGCTGAGCTAGTGACTAATGGACGGATCCAACAGGTATATGTGTCATAGCATCATTCAATAGTGTCTGTTTATTTGTTTCATGTACTATACAAAGTGTTTTGTTCAGCAAATCATTGACTAATCATCAGGTTCACCAGGCTTGGATAAGTCAACTTGAAGACTTCCCTGCATTCATGGCATATCTTGCAAACTTGCTGCTTTCCCATTAATGGATTCTAAACTGCTTTGCAGTCACTTTTCTAAACCTTGCTTATTGACTGTTTATTCTATCATCCATCTTCCTTCCTTCCTATACTATGTCTGTTTGGGTAAGTAATGTGATGTTGTGTGTAGGGGTGTTGTGCAGGTGCTCTCTGCAGTCTGCATTCCTTGTCTGTACTGCAGGTGTATCTACTCTCATGCAGGAAGGATCCAAAGCTGTTTGCTATTAATTGGAATGCAGGGTAGATACATTCTTAATGGCAGCTCAAGGATACAAGTTTTCCTCTGTTTTTTACTAACAACGTTGTGCAGGATGAAGAATTGTTTTGTGTCTCTTCCTCTGCTGGTGATACCATGGAACAAAGTGACTTTGTACTGATGTTTTTCTGCAGGATGCATCTGTTGTACTCAAGGAAGGAACCTGATGTCTGGTGCATTCAGTCTGTCTATGCCGAAAATTACTGCCTGAGGACTCAAAAGACGACAAGCACACAGGAGCAAAGGTCAGGTTTGCTAAAATCACTATGATCTCACAACCTTGGCATGGTAAGACCAGTTGAGCAGCTTTGGTGCTCTAAAAAGGTTACTGCAGGTCTTTTCCTCGCATATCAGCCTTCTTATTTCTCTCCTATGTTTTTTTCGTCTCCTTGAAATCTTAAGTGGTAAGTGTGTATCTGCTGTTTTTCAATATGTGGTGTATGCTGTGTTTCTTACTTAATTAGATATAAGGCATGTGAAAGTTGTCTCCTGGTGCATATTTCTGGTAGAACATGCTGCTCCACCATTTATGAGTATATGATGAATGTCTCTTCCCTTCTCAAACATCTATTATTATCTGAATGAGTCTTGCTTCTCATCTTTGTTCTTCATCCCATGTTCCCAATAACTTATCTTGGTATAATAGAAGGGTTGAATATGTTTCACTGATATGATCTGTTCCTGCATTCTGGGGTTTATCCTACTAAACGTGGTTCAATACCCACTTGGTTCCTACCGTCTATTCTCTTCCCCTTCATCAGTGTTTTGCAAGGTCAATGTTTTTTTCCGTTTCAAGAGCTACATGTTAACATTTACAGATGAGCAGCGATATAGAGTTATATCTGTAAAATACTTTCGAAACTTGAGCAATGGAGCTGAGCTAGTGACTAATGGACGGATCCAACAGGTATATGTGTCATAGCATTCATTCAATAGTGTCTGTTTATTTGTTTCATGTACTATACAAAGATTTTTGTTCAGCAAATCATTTACTAATCATCAGGTTCACAAGGCTTGGATAAGTCAACTTGAAGACTTCCCTACATTCATGGCATATCTTGCAAACTTGCTGTTTTCCCATTAATGGATTCTAAACTGCTATGCAGTTCACTTTTGCTAAACCTTGCTTATTTGACCGTGTTTATTCTATCATGCCCCTTCCTTCCTATACTATGTCTGTTTGGGTAAGTAATGTGATGCTGTGTGGAGGGGTGTTGTGCAGGTGCTCTCTGCAGTCTGCATTCCTTGTCTGTACTGCAGGTGTATCTACTCTCATGCAGGAAGGATCCAAAGCTGTTTGCTATTAATTGGAATGCAGGGTAGATACATTCTTAATGGCAGCTCAAGGATACAAGTTTTCCTCTGTTTTTTACTAACAACGTTGTGCAGGATGAAGAATTGTTTTGTGTGTCTTCCTCTGCTGGTGATACCATGGAACAAAGTGACTTTGTACTGATGTTTTTCTGCAGGATGCATCTGTTGTACTCGAGGAAGGAACCTGATGTCTGGTGCATTCAGTCTGTCTATGCCGAAAATTACTGCCTGAGGACTCAAAAGACGACAAGCACACAGCAGGAGCAAAGGTCAGGTTTGCTAAAATCACTATGATCCATCACAACCTTGGCATGGTAAGACCAGTTGAGCAGCTTTGGTGCTCTAAAAAGGTTATTGCAGGTCTTTTCCTCGCATATCATCCTTCTTATTTCTCTCCTATGTTTTTTTCGTCTCCTTGAAATCTTAAGTGGTAAGATGTGTATATGCTGTTTTTCAACATGTGGTGCATGCTATGTGTTTCTTACTTAATTAGGATATGAGGCATGTGAAAGTTGTCTCCTGGTGCATATTTCTGGTAGATTATGCTGCTCCACCATTTATGAGTATATGATGAATGTCTCTTCCCTTCTCAATCATCTATTATTATCTGAATGAGTCTTGCTTCTCATATTTGTTCTTCATCCCATGTTCTCCAATAACTTATCTTGTTATAATAGAAGGGTTGAATATGTTTCACTGATATGATCTGTTCCTACATTATGGGGTTTATCCTACTAAACGTGGTTCAATACCCGCTTGGTTCCTACCGTCTATTCTCTTCCCCTTCATCAGTGTTTTGCAAGGTCAATGTTTTTTTCCGTTTCAAGAGCTACCTGTTAACATTTACAGATGAGCAGCGATATAGAGTTATATCTGTAAAATACTTTCGAAACTTGAGCAATGGAGCTGAGCTAGTGACTAATGGACGGATCCAACAGGTATATGTGTCATAGCATTCATTCAATAGTGTCTGTTTATTTGTTTCATGTACTATACAAAGATTTTTGTTCAGCAAATCATTTACTAATCATCAGGTTCACAAGTCTTGGATAAGTCAACTTGAAGACTTCCCTACATTCATGGCATATCTTGCAAACTTGCTGTTTCTCATTAATGGATTCTAAACTGCTATGCAGTTCACTTTTGCTAAACCTTTCTTATCTGACCGTGTTTACTCTATCATGCCCCTTCCTTCCTATACTATGTCTGTTTGGGTAAGTAATGTGATGCTGTGTGGAGGGGTGTTGTGCAGGTGCTCTCTGCAGTCTGCATTCCTTGTCTGTACTGCAGGTGTATCTACTCTCATACAGGAAGGATCCAAAGCTGTTTGCTATTAATTGGAATGCAGGTTAGATACATTCTTAATGGCAGCTCAAGGATACAAGTTTTCCTCTGTTTTTTACTAACAACGTTGTGCAGGATGAAGAATTTTTTTGTGTGTCTTCCTCTGCTGGTGATACCATGGAACAAAGTGACTTTGTACTGATGTTTTTCTGCAGGATGCATCTGTTGTACTCGAGGAAAGAACCTGATGTCTGGTGCATTCAGTCTGTCTATGCCGAAAATTACTGCCTGAGGACTCAAAAGACGACAAGCACACAGCAGGAGCAAAGGTCAGGTTTGCTAAAATCACTATGATCCATCACAACCTTGGCATGGTAAGACCAGTTGAGCAACTTTGGTGCTCTAAAATGGTTACTGCAGAACTTTTCCTCGCATATCAGCCTTCTTATTTCTCTCCTATGTTTCTTTTGTCTCCTTGAAATCTTAAGTGGTAAGATGTGTATCTGTGTTTTTCAATATGTGGTGTATGGTATGTTTCTTACTTAATTAGGATATAAGGCATGTGAAAGTTGTCTCCTGGTGCATATTTCTGGTAGAACATGCTGCTCCACCATTTATGAGTATATGATGAATGTCTCTTCCCTTCTCAAACATCTATTATTATCTGAATGAGTCTTGCTTCTCATCTTTGTTCTTCATCCTGTGTTCCTCAATAACTTATCTTGGTATAATAGAAGGGTTGAATATGTTTCACTGATATGATCTGTTCCTGCATTCTGGGGTTTATCCTACTAAACGTGGTTCAATACCCACTTGGTTCCTACCGTCTATTCTCTTCCCCTTCATCAGTGTTTTGCAAGGTCAATGTTTTTTTCCGTTTCAAGAGCTACCTGTTAACATTTACAGATGAGCAGCGATATAGAGTTATATCTGTAAAATACTTTCGAAACTTGAGCAATGGAGCTGAGCTAGTGACTAATGGACGGATCCAACAGGTATATGTGTCATAGCATTCATTCAATAGTGTATGTTTATTTGTTTCATGTACTATACAAAGATTTTTGTTCAGCAAATCATTTACTAATCATCAGGTTCACAAGGCTTGGATAAGTCAACTTGAAGACTTCCCTACATTCATGGCATATCTTGCAAACTTGCTGTTTTCCCATTAATGGATTCTAAACTGCTATGCAGTTCACTTTTGCTAAACCTTTCTTATTTGACCGTGTTTATTCTATCATGCCCCTTCCTTGCTATACTATGTCTGTTTGGGTAAGTAATGTGATGCTGTGTGGAGGGGTGTTGTGCAGGTGCTCTCTGCAGTCTGCATTCCTTGTCTGTACTGCAGGTGTATCTACTCTCATGCAGGAAGGATCCAAAGCTGTTTGCTATTAATTGGAATGCAGGGTAGATACATTCTTAATGGCAGCTCAAGGGTACAAGTTTTCCTCTGTTTTTTTACTAACAACGTTGTGCAGGATGAAGAATTTTTTGTGTGTCTTCCTCTGCTGGTGATACCATGGAACAAAGTGACTTTGTACTGATGTTTTTCTGCAGGATGCATCTGTTGTACTCGAGGAAGGAACCTGATGTCTGGTGCATTCAGTCTGTCTATGCCGAAAATTACTGCATGAGGACTCAAAAGACGACAAGCACACAGCAGGAGCAAAGGTCAGGTTTGCTAAAATCACTATGATCCATCACAACCTTGGCATGGTAAGACCAGTTGAGCAGCTTTGGTGCTCTAAAAAGGTTACTGCAGGTCTTTTCCTCGCATATCATCCTTCTTATTTCTCTCCTATGTTTTTTTCGTCTCTTTGAAATCTTAAGTGGTAAGATGTGTATATGCTGTTTTTCAACATGTGGTGTATGCTATGTGTTTCTTACTTAATTAGGATATAAGGCATGTGAAAGTTGTCTCCTGGTGCATATTTCTGGTAGAACATGCTGCTCCACCATTTATGAGTATATGATGAATGTCTCTTCCCTTCTCAATCATCTGTTATTATTTGAATGAGTCTTGCTTCTCATATTTGTTCTTCATCCCATGTTCTCCACTAACTTATCTTGGTATAATAGAAGGGTTGAATATGTTTCACTGATATGATCTGTTCCTACATTCTGGGGTTTATGAGTATATGATGAATGTCTCTTCCCTTCTCTATCATCTATCATTATCTGAATGAGTCTTGCTTCTCATATTTGTTCTTCATCCCATGTTCTCCAATAACTTATCTTGGTTTAATAGAAGGGTTGAATATGTTTCACTGATATGATCTATTCCTACGTTATGGGGTTTATCCTACTAAACGTGGTTCAATACCCACTTGGTTCCTACCGTCTATTCTCTTCTCCTTCATCAGTGTTTTGCAAGGTCAATGTTTTTTTCCGTTTCAAGAGCTACCTGTTAACATTTACAGATGAGCAGCGATATAGAGTTATATCTGTAAAATACTTTCGAAACTTGAGCAATGGAGCTGAGCTAGTGACTAATGGACGGATCCAACAGGTATATGTGTCATAGCATTCATTCAATAGTGTCTGTTTATTTGTTTCATGTACTATAAGTTATTTTTGTTCAGCAAATCATTGACTAATCATCAGGTTCACAAGGCTTGGATAAGTCAACTTGAAGACTTCCCTACATTCATGGCATATCTTGCAAACTTGCTGCTTTCCCATTAATGGATTCTAAACTGCTATGCAGTTCACTTTTGCTAAACCTTTCTTATTTGACCGTGTTTTTCTATCATGCCCCTTCCTTCCTATACTATGTCTGTTTGGGTAAGTAATGTGATGCTGTGTGGAGGGGTGTTGTGCAGGTGCTCTCTGCAGTCTGCATTCCTTGTCTGTACTGCAGGTGTATCTACTCTCATGCAGGAAGGATCCAAAGCTGTTTGCTATTAATTGGAATGCAGGGTAGATACATTCTTAATGGCAGCTCAAGGATACAAGTTTTCCTCTGTTTTTTTACTAACAACGTTGTGCAGGATGAAGAATTGTTTTGTGTCTTCCTCTGCTGGTGATACCATGGAACAAAGTGACTTTGTACTGATGTTTTTCTGCAGGATGCATCTGTTGTACTCGAGGAAGGAACCTGATGTCTGGTGCATTCAGTCTGTCTATGCCGAAAATTACTGCATGAGGACTCAAAAGACGACAAGCACACAGCAGGAGCAAAGGTCAGGTTTGCTAAAATCACTATGATCCATCACAACCTTGGCATGGTAAGACCAGTTGAGCAGCTTTGGTGCTCTAAAAAGGTTATTGCAGGTCTTTTCCTCGCATATCATCCTTCTTATTTCTCTCCTATGTTTTTTTCGTCTCCTTGAAATCTTAAGTGGTAAGATGTGTATATGCTGTTTTTCAACATGTGGTGTATGCTATGTGTTTCTTACTTAATTAGGATATAAGGCATGTGAAAGTTGTCTCCTGGTGCATATTTCATGTAGAACATGCTGCTCCACCATTTATGAGTATATGATGAATGTCTCTTCCCTTCTCAATCATCTGTTATTATTTGAATGAGTCTTGCTTCTCATATTTGTTCTTCATCCCATGTTCTCCAATAACTTATCTTGGTATAATAGAAGGGTTGAATATGTTTCACTGATATGATCTGTTCCTACATTCTGGGGTTTATGAGTATATGATGAATGTCTCTTCCTTCTCTATCATCTATCATTATCTGAATGAGTCTTGCTTCTCATATTTGTTCTTCATCCCATGTTCTCCAATAACTTATCTTGGTTTAATAGAAGGGTTGAATATGTTTCACTGATATGATCTATTCCTACATTCTGGGGTTTATCCTACTAAACGTGGTTCAATACTCACTTGGTTCCTACCGTCTATTCTCTTCCCCTTCATCAGTGTTTTGCAAGGTCAATGTTTTTTTTCCGTTTCAAGAGCTACCTGTTAACATTTACAGATGAGCAGCGATATAGAGTTATATCTGTAAAATACTTTCGAAACTTAAGCAATGGAGCTGAGCTAGTGACTAATGGACGGATCCAACAGGTATATGTGTCATAGCATTCATTCAATAGTGTCTGTTTATTTGTTTCATGTACTATAAATTATTTTTGTTCCGCAAATCATTGACTAATCATCAGGTTCACAAGGCTTGGATAAGTCAACTTGAAGACTTTCCTACATTCATGGCATATCTTGCAAACTTGCTGCTTTCCCATTAATGGATTCTAAACTGCTATGCAGTTCACTTTTGCTAAACCTTGCTTATTTGACTGTGTTTATTCTATCATGCCCCTTCCTTCCTATCCTATGTCTGTTTGGGTAAGTAATGTGATGCTGTGTGGAGGGGTGTTGTGCAGGTGCTCTCTGCAGTCTGCATTCCTTGTCTGTACTGCAGGTGTATCTAATCTCTTGCAGGAAGGATCCAAAGCTGTTTACTATTAATTGGAATGCAGGGTAGATACATTCTTAATGGCAGCTCAAGGATACAAGTTTTCCTCTGTTTTTTTACTAACAACGTTGTGCAGGATGAAGAATTGTTTTGTGTCTCTTCCTCTGCTGGTGATACCAGGGAACAAGGTGACTTTGTACTGATGTTTTTCTGCATGATGCATCTGTTGTACTCGAGGAAGGAACCTGATGTCTGGTGCATTCAGTCTGTCTATGCCGAAAATTACTGCCTGAGGACTCAAAAGACGACAAGCACACAGCAGGAGCAAAGGCCAGGTTTGCTAAAATCACTATGATCCATCACAACCTTGGCATGGAAAGACCAGTTGAGCAGCTTTGGTGCTCTAAAAAGGTTACTGCAGGTCTTCTTTCCTCGCATATCAGCCTTCTCATTTCTCTCATATGTTTCTTTTGTCTCCTTGAAATCTTAAGTAGTAAGATGTGTATATGCTGTTTTTCAACATGTGGTGCATGCTATGTGTTTCTTACTTAATTAGGATATAAGGCATGTGAAAGTTGTCTCCTGGTGCATATTTCTGGTAGAACATGCTGCTCCCCATTTATGAGTATATGATGAATGTCTCTTGCCTTCTCAATCATCTATTATTATCTGAATGAGTCTTGCTTCTCATATTTGTTCTTCATCCCATGTTCTCTACTAACTTATCTTGGTATAATAGAAGGGTTGAATATGTTTTACTGATATGATCTGTTCCTACATTCTGGGGTTTATGAGTATATGATGAATGTTTCTTCCTTCTTCTCAATCATCTATTATTGTCTGAATGAGTCTTGCTTCTCTATTTGTTCTTCATCCCATGTTCTCCAATAACTTATATTGTTATAATAGAAGGGTTGAATATGTTTCACTGATATGATCTGTTCCTACATTCTGGGGTTTATCCTACTAAACGTGGTTCAAGACCCACTTGGTTCCTACCGTCTATTCTCTTCCCTTTCTCTATCACTGTTTTGCAAGGTCAATGTTTTTTTCCGTTTCAAGAGCTACCTGTTAACATTTACAGATGAGCAGCGATATAGAGTTATATCTGTAAAATACTTTCGAAACTTGAGCAATGGAGCTGAGCTAGTGACTAATGGACGGATCCAACAGGTATATGTGTCATAGCATTCATTCAATAGTGTCTGTTTATTTGTTTCATGTACTATACAAAGATTTTTGTTCAGCAAATCATTTACTAATCATCAGGTTCACAAGGCTTGGATAAGTCAACTTGAAGACTTCTCTACATTCATGGCATATCTTGCAAACTTGGAGGAGGGTTCACTTCTCATTTGCTGCTCCCATGATCTTAAGCTCCACGTGTTGCTGTTCGATATGTCTTACCATTCTTGAAAATGATGCTGTGTGTAGGGGTGTTGTGCAGGTGCTCTCTGCAGTCTGCATTCCTTGTCTGTACTGCAGGTGTATCTACTCTCATGCAGGAAGGATCCAAAGTTGTTTGCTATTGATTGGAATGTAGGGTAGATACATTCTTAATGGCAGCTCAAGGATACAGTTTTCCTCTGTTTTTTACTAACAACGTTGTGCAGGATGAAGAATTGTTTTGTGTCTCTTCCTCTGCTGGTGATACCAGGGAACAAGGTGACTTTGTACTGTTGTTGTTGTACTCGAGGAAGGAACCTGATGTCTGGTGCATTCAGTCTGTCTATGCCGAAAATTACTACTGCCTGAGGACTCAAAAGACGACAAGCACACAGCAGGAGCAAAGATCAGGTTTGCTAAAATCACTATGATCCATCACACCCTTGGCATGGTAAGACCAGTTGAGCAGCTTTGGTGCTCTAAAAAGGTTACTGCAGGTCTTTTCCTCGCATATCAGCCTTCTTATTTCTCTCCTATGTTTTTTTTCGTCTCCTTGAAATCTTAAGTGGTAAGTTGTGTATCTGCTGTTTTTCAATATGTGGTGTATGTTGTGTTTCTTACTTAATTAGGATATAAGACATGTGAAAGTTGTCTCCTCGGTGCATATTTCTGGTAGAACATGCTGCTCCACCATTTATGAGTATATGATGAATGTCTCTTCCCTTCTCAATCATCTATTATTATCTGAATGAGTCTTGCTTCTCATCTTTGTTCTTCATCCCATGTTCCCCTAACTTATCTTGGCATAATAGCAGGGTTGAATATGTTTTACTGATGTGATCTGTTCCTGCATTCTGGGGTTTTGAGTATACGATGAATGTCTCTTCCCTTCTCAATCATCTATTATTATCTGAATGAGTCTTGCTTCTCATATTTGTTCTTCATCCCATGTTCTCCAATAACTTATCTTGGTATAATAGAAGGGTTGAATATGTTTCACTGATATGATCTGTTCCTACATTCTGGGGTTTATCCTACTAAACGTGGTTCAATACCCACTTGGTTCCTACCGTCTATTCTCTTCCCTTCATCAGTGTTTTGCAAGGTCAATGTTTTTTTTCCGTTTCAAGAGCTACCTGTTAACATTTACAGATGAGCAGCGATATAGAGTTATATCTGTAAAATACTTTCGAAACCAGAGCAATGGAGCTGAGCTAGTGACTGATGGACGGATCCAACAGGTATATGTGTCATAGCATTCATTCAATAGTGTCTGTTTATTTGTTTCATGTATTATACAAAGATTTTTGTTCAGCAAATCATTGACTAATCATCAGGTTCACAAGGCTTGGATAAGTCAACTTGAAGACTTCCCTGCATTCATGGCATATCTTGCAAACTTGCTGCTTTCCCATTAATGGATTCTAAACTGCTTTGCATATCACTTTTGCTAAACCTTGCTTATTTGACTGTGTCTATTCTATCATGCCCCTTCCTTCCTATACTATGTCTGTTTGGGTAAGTAATGTGATTTTGTGTAGGGGTGTTGTGCAGGTGCTCTCTGCAGTCTGCATTCCTTGTCTGTACTGCAGGTGTATCTACTCTCATGCAGGAAGGATCCAAAGCTGTTTGCGATTAATTGGAATGCAGGGTATATACATTCTTAATGGTAGCTCAAGGATACAAGTTTTCCTCAGTTTTTTTCTAACAACGTTGTGCAGGATGAAGAATTGTTTTGTGTCTCTTCCTCTACTGGTGATACCAGGGAACAAGGTGACTTTGTACTGATGTTTTTCTGCAGGATGCATCTGTTGTACTCGAGGAAGGAACCTGATGTCTGGTGCATTCAGTCTGTCTATGCCGAAAATTACTGCCTGAGGACTCAAAAGACGACAAGCACACAGCAGGAGCAAAGGTCAGGTTTGCTAAAATCACTATGATACATCACAACCTTGGCATGGTAAGACCAGTTGAGCAGCTTTGGTGCTCTAAAAAGGTTACTGCAGGTCTTTTCCTCGCATATCAGCCTTCTTATATCTCTCCTATGTTTTTTTCGTCTCCTTGAAATCTTAAGTGGTAAGTTGTGTATCTGCTGTTTTTCAATATGTGGTGTATGCTGTGTTTCTTACTTAATTAGGATATAAGGCATGTGAAAGTTGTCTCCTGGTGCATATTTCTGGTAGAACATGCTGCTCCACCATTTATGAGTATATGATGAATGTCTCTTCCCTTCTCAATCATCTATTATTATCTGAATGAGTCTTGCTTCTCATGTTTGTTCTTCATCCCATGTTCCCCAATAACTTATCTTGGTATAATAGAAGAGTTGAATATGTTTCACTGATATGATTTGTTCCTGCATTCTGGGGTTTATCCTACTAAACGTGGTTCAATACCCACTTGGTTCCTACGTCTATTCTCTTTCCCTTCATCAGTGTTTTGCAAGGTCAATGTTTTTTTTCGGTTTCAAGAGCTACCTGTTAACATTTACAGATGAGCAGCGATATAGAGTTTTATCTGTAAAATACTTTCGAAACTTCAGCAATGGAGCTGAGCTAGTGACTAATGGACGGATCCAACATGTATATGTGTCATAGCATTCATTCAATTGTGTCTGTTTATTTGTTTCATGTACTATACAAAGTGTTTTTTCAGCAAATCATTGACTAATCATCAGGTTCACAAGGCTTGGATAAGTCAACTTGAAGACTTCCCTGCATTCATGGCATATCTTGCAAACTTGCTGCTTTCCCATTAATGGATTCTAAACTACTTTGCATATCACTTTTGCTAAACCTTGCTTATTTGACTGTGTCTATTCTATCATGCCCCTTCCTTCCATACTATGTCTCTTTGGGTAAGTAATGTGATAATGTGTGTAGGGGTGTTGTGCAGGTGCTCTCTGCAGTCTGCATTCCTTGTCTGTACTGCAGGTGTATCTACTCTCATGCAGGAAGGATCCAAAGCTGTTTGCTATTAATTGGAATGCAAGGTAGATACATTCTTAATGGCAGCTCAAGGATACAAGTTTTCCTCTGTTTTTTACTAACAACGTTGTGCAGGATGAAGAATTGTTTTGTGTCTCTTCCTCTGCTGGTGATACCAGGGAACAAGGTGACTTTGTACTGATGTTTTTCTGCAGGATGCATCTGTTGTACTCGAGGAAGGAACCTGATGTCTGGTGCATTCAGTCTGTCTATGCCGAAAATTACTGCCTGAGGACTCAAAAGACGACAAGCACACAGCAGGAGCAAAGGTCAGGTTTGCTAAAATCACTATGATACATCACAACCTTGGCATGGTAAGACCAGTTGAGCAGCTTTGGTGCTCTAAAAAGGTTACTGCAGGTCTTTTCCACTCATATCAGCCTTCTTATTTCTCTCCTATGTTTCTTTTGTCTCCTTGAAATCTTAAGTGGTAAGTTGTGTATCTGCTGTTTTTCAATATGTGGTGTATGCTGTGTTTCTTACTTAATTAGGATATAAGGCATGCGAAAGTTTTCTCCCGGTGCATATCTCTGGTAGAACATGCTGCTCCACCATTTATGAGTATATGATGAATGTCTCTTCCCTTCTCAATCATCTATTATTATCTGAATGAGTCTTGCTTCTCATCTTTGTTCTTCATCCCATGTTCCCCAATAACTTATCTTGGTATAATAGAAGGGTTGAATATGTTTCACTGATATGTGGTGTATGTTATGTGTTTCTTACTTAATTAGGATATAAGACATGTGAAAGTTGTCTCCTGGTGCATATTTCTGGTAGAACATGTTGCTCCACCATTTATGAGTATATGATGAATGTCTCTTCCCTTCTCAATCATCTATTATTATCTGAATGAGTCTTGTTCTCATCTTTGTTTTTCATCCCATGTTCCTCAATAACTTATCTTGGTATAATAGAATGGTTGAATATGTTTCACTGATATGATCTATTCCTATTATGGGGTTTATCCTACTAAACGTGGTTCAATACCCACTTGGTTCCTACCGTCTATTCTCTTCTCCTTCATCAGTGTTTTGCAAGGTCAATGTTTTTTTTCCGTTTCAAGAGCTACCTGTTAACATTTACAGATGAGCAGCGATATAGAGTTATATCTGTAAAATACTTTCGAAACTTGAGCAATGGAGCTGAGCTAGTGACTAATGGACGGATCCAACAGGTATATGTGTCATAGCATTCATTCAATAGTGTCTGTTTATTTGTTTCATGTACTATAAGTTATTTTTGTTCAGCAAATCATTGACTAATCATCAGGTTCACAAGGCTTGGATAAGTCAACTTGAAGACTTCCCTACATTCATGGCATATCTTGCAAACTTGCTGCTTTCCCATAATGGATTCTAAACTGTATGCAGTTCACTTTTGCTAAACCTTGCTTATTTGACCGTGTTTATTCTATCATGCCCCTTCCTTCCTATCCTATGTCTGTTTGGGTGTGTAATGTGATGCTGTGTGGGGGGTGTTTGCAGGTGCTCTCTGCAGTATGCATTCCTTGTCTGTACTGCAGGTGTATCTAATCTCTTGCAGGAAGGATCCAAAGCTGTTTGCTATTAATTGGAATGCAGGGTAGATACATTCTTAATGGCAGCTCAAGGATACAAGTTTTCCTCTGTTTTTTTACTAACAACGTTGTGAAGGATGAAGAATTGTTTTGTGTCTCTTCCTCTGCTGGTGATACCAGGGAACAAGGTGACTTTGTACTCATTTTTTTCTGCAGGATGCATCTGTTGTACTCGAGGAAGGAACGTGATGTCTGGTGCATTCAGTCTGTCTATGCCGAAAATTACTGCCTGAGGACTCAAAAGACGACAAGCACACAGCAGGAGCAAAGGTCAGGTTTGCTAAAATCACTATGATCTGTCACAACCTTGGCATGGTAAGACCAGTTGAGCAGCTTTGGTGCTCTAAAAAGGTTACTGCAGGTCTTTTCCTCGCATATCAGCCTTCTTATTTCTCTCCTATGTTTTTTTCGTCTCTTGAAATCTTAAGTGGTAAATGTGTATCTGCTGTTTTTCAATATGTGGTGTATGCTGTTTTCTTACTTAATTAGGATATAAGGCATGTGAAAGTTGTCTCCTGGTGCATATTCTGGTTGAACATGCTGCTCCACCATTTATGAGTATATGATGAATGTCTCTTCCCTTCTCAATCATCTATTATTATCTGAATGAGTCTTGCTTCTCATCTTTGTTCTTCATCCCATGTTCCCCAATAACTTATCTTGGTATAATAGAAGAGTTGAATATGTTTCACTGATATGATCTGTTCCTACATTCTGGAGTTTATCCTACTAAACGTGGTTCAATACCCACTTGGTTCCTACCGTCTATTCTCTTCCCCTTCATCAGTGTTTTGCAAGGTCAATGTTTTTTTTCCGTTTCAAGAGCTACCTGTTAACATTTACAGATGAGCAGCGATATAGAGTTATATCTGTAAAATACTTTCGAAACTTGAGCAATGGAGCTGAGCTAGTGACTAATGGACGGATCCAACAGGTATATGTGTCATAGCATTCATTCAATAGTGTCTGTTTATTTGTTTCATGTACTATACAAAGATTTTTGTTCAGCAAATCATTTACTAATCATCAGGTTCACAAGGCTTGGATAAGTCAACTTGAAACTTCCCTACATTCATGGCATATCTTGCAAACTTGCTGTTTCCCATTAATGGATTCTAAACTGCTATGCAGTTCACTTTTGCTAAACCTTGCTTATTTGACCGTGTTTATTCTATCATGCCCCTTCCTTCCTATCCTATGTCTGTTTGGGTAAGTAATGTGATGCTGTGTGGGGGTGTTGTGCAGGTGCTCTCTGCAGTCTGCATTCCTTGTCTGTACTGCAGGTGTATCTACTCTCTGCAGGAAGGATCCAAAGCTGTTTGCTATTAATTGGAATGCAGGGTAGATACATTCTTAATGGCAGCTCAAGGATACAAGTTTTCCTCTGTTTTTTTACTAACAACGTTGTGCAGGATGAAGAATTGTTTTGTCTCTTCCTCTGCTGGTGATACCAGGGAACAAGGTGACTTTGTACTGATGTTTTTCTGCAGGATGCATCTGTTGTACTCGAGGAAGGAACCTGATGTCTGGTGCATTCAGTCTGTCTATGCCGAAAATTACTGCCTGAGGACTCAAAAGACGACAAGCACACAGCAGGAGCAAAGGTCAGGTTTGCTAAAATCACTATGATCATCACAACCCTTGGCATGGTAAGACCAGTTGAGCAGCTTTGGTGCTCTAAAAAGGTTACTGCAGGTCTTTTCCTCGCATATCAGCCTTCTTATTTCTCTCCTATGTTTTTTTCGTCTCCTTGAAATCTTAAGTGGTAAGTGTGTATCTGCTGTTTTTCAATATGTGGTGTATGCTGTGTTTCTTACTTAATTAGGATATAAGGCATGTGAAAGTTGTCTCCTGGTGCATATTTCTGGTAGAACATGCTGCTCCACCATTTATGAGTATATGATGAATGTCTCTTCCCTTCTCAATCATCTATTATTATCTGAATGAGTCTTGCTTCTCATTTGTTCTTCATCCCATGTTCTCCAATAACTTATCTTGGTATAGAAGGGTTGAATATGTTTCACTGATATGATCTGTTCCTACATTCTGGGGTTTTGAGTATACGATGAATGTCTCTTCCCTTCTCAATCATCTATTATTATCTGAATGAGTCTTGCTTCTCATATTTGTTCTTCATCCCATGTTCTCCAATAACTTATCTTGGTATAATAGAAGGGTTGAATATGTTTCACTGATATGATCTGTTCCTACATTCTGGGGTTTATCCTACTAAACGTGGTTCAATACCCACTTGGTTCCTACCGTCTATTCTCTTCCCCTTCATCAGTGTTTTGCAAGGTCAATGTTTTTTTTTCCGTTTCAAGAGCTACCTGTTAACATTTACAGATGAGCAGCGATATAGAGTTATATCTGTAAAATACTTTCGAAACCAGCAATGGAGCTGAGCTAGTGACTAATGGACGGATCCAACAGGTATATGTGTCATAGCATTCATTCAATAGTGTCTGTTTATTTGTTCATGTATTATACAAAGATTTTTGTTCAGCAAATCATTGACTAATCATCAGGTTCACAAGGCTTGGATAAGTCAACTTGAAGACTTCCCTACATTCATGGCATATCTTGCAAACTTGCTGCTTTCCCATTAATGGATTCTAAACTGCTATGCAGTTCACTTTTGCTAAACCTTTCTTATTTGACTCTGTTTATTCTATCATGCCATTCCTTCCTATCCTATGTCTGTTTGGGTAAGTAATGTGATGCTGTGTGGAGGGATGTTGTGCAGGTGCTCTCTGCAGTCTGCATTCCTTGTCTGTACTGCAGGTGTATCTACTCTCATAAAGGAAGGATCCAAAGCTGTTTGCTATTAATTGGAATGCAGGGTAGATACATTCTTAATGGCAGCTCAAGGATACAAGTTTTCCTCTGTTTTTTAGTAACAACGTTGTGAAGGATGAAGAATTGTTTTGTGTCTCTTCCTCTGCTGGTGATACCAGGGACAAGGTGACTTGTACTGATGTTTTTCTGCAGGATGCATCTGTTGTACTCGAGGAAGGAACCTGATGTCTGGTGCATTCAGTCTGTCTATGACGAAAATTACTGCCTGAGATCAAAAGACGACAAGCACACAGCAGGAGCAAAGGTCAGGTTTGCTAAAATCACTATGATCTGTCACAACCTTGGCATGGTAAGACCAGTTGAGCAGCTTTGGTGCTCTAAAAAGGTTACTGCAGGTCTTTTCCTCGCATATCAGCCTTCTTATTTCTCTCCTATGTTTTTTTCGTCTCCTTGAAATCTTAAGTGGTAAGTTGTGTATCTGCTGTTTTTCAATATGTGGTGTATGCTGTGTTTCTTACTTAATTAGGATATAAGGCATGTGAAAGTTTCTCCTGGTGCATATTCTGGTAGAACATGCTGCTCCACCATTTATGAGTATATGATGAATGTCTCTTCCCTTCTCAATCATCTATTATTATCTGAATGAGTCTTGCTTCTCATGTTTGTTCTTCATCCCATGTTCCCCAATAACTTATCTTGGTATAATAGAAGAGTTGAATATGTTTCACTGATATGATTTGTTCCTGCATTCTGGGGTTTATCCTACTAAACGTGGTTCAATACCCACTTGGTTCCTACCGTCTATTCTCTTTCCCTTCATCAGTGTTTTGCAAGGTCAATGTTTTTTTTCGTTTCAAGAGCTACCTGTTAACATTTACAGATGAGCAGCGATATAGAGTTTTATCTGTAAAATACTTTCGAAACTTCAGCAATGGAGCTGAGCTAGTGACTAATGGACGATCCAACATGTATATGTGTCATAGCATTCATTCAATTGTGTCTGTTTATTTGTTTCATGTACTATACAAAGTGTTTTGTTCAGCAAATCATTGACTAATCATCAGGTTCACAAGGCTTGGATAAGTCAACTTGAAGACTTCCCTGCATTCATGGCATATCTTGCAAACTTGCTGCTTTCCCATTAATGGATTCTAAACTGCTTTGCATATCACTTTTGCTAAACCTTGCTTATTTGACTGTGTCTATTCTATCATGCCCCTTCCTTCCTATACTTGTCTGTTTGGGTAAGTAATGTGATGCTGTGTGTAGGGGTGTTGTGCAGGTGCTCTCTGCAGTCTGCATTCCTTGTCTGTACTGCAGGTGTATCTACTCTCATGCAGGAAGGATCCAAAGCTAATTGCTATTAATTGGAATGCAGGGTATACATTCTTAATGGTAGCTCAAGGATACAAGTTTTCCTCTGTTTTTTTACTAACAACGTTGTGCAGGATGAAGAATTGTTTTGTGTCTCTTCCTCTGCTGGTGATACCAGGGAACAAGGTGACTTTGTACTGATGTTTTTCTGCAGGATGCATCTGTTGTACTCGAGGAAGGAACCTGATGTCTGGTGCATTCAGTCTGTCTATGCCGAAAATTACTGCCTGAGACTCAAAAGACGACAAGCACACAGCAGGAGCAAAGGTCAGTTTGCTAAAATCACTATGATACATCACAACCTTGGCATGGTAAGACCAGTTGAGCAGCTTTGGTGCTCTAAAAAGGTTACTGCAGGTCTTTTCCACTCATATCAGCCTTCTTATTTCTCTCCTATGTTTCTTTTGTCTCCTTGAAATCTTAAGTGGTAAGTTGTGTATCTGCTGTTTTTCAATATGTGGTGTATGCTGTGTTTCTTACTTAATTAGGATATAAGGCATGCGAAAGTTTCTCCTGGTGCATATCTCTGGTAGAACATGCTGCTCCACCATTTATGAGTATATGATGAATGTCTCTTCCCTTCTCAATCATCTATTATTATCTGAATGAGTCTTGCTTCTCATCTTTGTTCTTCATCCCATGTTCCCCAATAACTTATCTTGGTATAATAGAAGGGTTGAATATGTTTCACTGATATGTGGTGTATGTTTGTGTTTCTTACTTAATTAGGATATAAGACATGTGAAAGTTGTCTCCTGGTGCATATTTCTGGTAGAACATGCTGCTCCACCATTTATGAGTATATGATGAATGTCTCTTCCCTTCTCAATCATCTATTATTATCTGAATGAGTCTTGCTTCTCATCTTTGTTTTTCATCCCATGTTCCTCAATAACTTATCTTGGTATAATAGAAGGGTTGAATATGTTTCACTGATATGATCTGTTCCTGCATTCTGGGGTTTATCCTACTAAACGTGGTTCAATACCCACTTGGTTCCTACCGTCTATTCTCTTCCCCTTCATCAGTGTTTTGCAAGGGCAATGTTTTTTTTCCGTTTCAAGAGCTACCTGTTAACATTTACAGATGAGCAGCGATATAGAGTTATATCTGTAAAATACTTTCGAAACTTGAGCAATGGAGCTGAGCTAGTGACTAATGGACGGATCCAACAGGTATATGTGTCATAGCATTCCTTCAATAGTGTCTGTTTATTTGTTTCATGTACTATACAAAGAGTTTTGTTCAGCAAATCATTTACTAATCATCAGGTTCACAAGGCTTGGATAAGTCAACTTGAAGACTTCCCTACATTCATGGCATATCTTGCAAACTTGCTGCTTTCCCAATAATGGATTCTAAACTGCTATGCAGTTCACTTTTGCTAAACCTTGCTTATTTGACCGTGTTTATTCTATCATGCCCCTTCCTTCCTATCCTATGTCTGTTTGGGTAAGTAATGTGATGCTGTGTGGAGGGGTGTTGTGCAGGTGCTCTCTGCAGTATGCATTCCTTGTCTGTACTGCAGGTGTATCTAATCTCTTGCAGGAAGGATCCAACGCTGTTTGCTATTAATTGGAATGCATGGTAGATACATTCTTAATGGCAGCTCAAGGATACAAGTTTTCCTCTGTTTTTTTACTAACAACGTTGTGAAGGATGAAGAATTGTTTTGTGTCTCTTCCTCTGCTGGTGATACCAGGGAACAAGGTGACTTTGTACTCATTTTTTTCTGCAGGATGCATCTGTTGTACTCGAGGAAGGAACCTGATGTCTGGTGCATTCAGTCTGTCTATGCCGAAAATTACTGCCTGAGGACTCAAAAGACGACAAGCACACAGCAGGAGCAAAGGTCAGGTTTGCTAAAATCACTATGATCTGTCACAACCTTGGCATGGTAAGACCAGTTGAGCAGCTTTGGTGCTCTAAAAAGGTTACTGCAGGTCTTTTCCTCGCATATCAGCCTTCTTATTTCTCTCCTATGTTTCTTTTGTCTCCTTGAAATCTTAAGTGGTAAAATGTGTATCTGCTGTTTTTCATATGTGGTGTATGCTGTGTTTCTTACTTAATTAGGATATAAGGCATGTGAAAGTTGTCTCCTGGTGCATAATTTTGGTTGAACATGCTGCTCCACCATTTATGAGTATATGATGAATGTCTCTTCCCTTCTCAATCATCTATTATTATCTGAATGAGTCTTGCTTCTCATCTTTGTTCTTCATCCCATGTTCCCCAATAACTTATCTTGGTATAATAGAAGAGTTGAATATGTTTCACTGATATGATCTGTTCCTACATTCTGGAGTTTATCCTACTAAACGTGGTTCAATACCCACTTGGTTCCTACCGTCTATTCTCTTCCCCTTCATCAGTGTTTTGCAAGGTCAATGTTTTTTTTCCGTTTCAAGAGCTACCTGTTAACATTTACAGATGAGCAGCGATATAGAGTTATATCTGTAAAATACTTTCGAAACTTGAGCAATGGAGCTGAGCTAGTGACTAATGGACGGATCCAACAGGTATATGTGTCATAGCATTCATTCAATAGTGTCTGTTTATTTGTTTCATGTACTATACAAAGATTTTTGTTCAGCAAATCATTTACTAATCATCAGGTTCACAAGGCTTGGATAAGTCAACTTGAAGACTTCCCTACATTCATGGCATATCTTGCAAACTTGCTGTTTCTCCATTAATGGATTCTAAACTGCTATGCAGTTCACTTTTGCTAAACCTTGCTTATTTGACCGTGTTTATTCTATCATGCCCCTTCCTTCCTATCCTATGTCTGTTTGGGTAAGTAATGTGATGCTGTGTGGAGGGGTGTTGTGCAGGTGCTCTCTGCAGTCTGCATTCCTTGTCTGTACTGCAGGTGTATCTACTCTCTTGCAGGAAGGATCCAAAGCTGTTTACTATTAATTGGAATGCAGGGTAGATACATTCTTAATGGCAGCTCAAGGATACAAGTTTTCCTCTGTTTTTTTACTAACAACGTTGTGTAGGATGAAGAATTGTTTTGTCTCTTCCTCTGCTGGTGATACCAGGGAACAAGGTGACTTTGTACTGATGTTTTTCTGCAGGATGCATCTATTGTACTCGAGGAAGGAACCTGATGTCTGGTGCATTCAGTCTGTTTATGCCGAAAATTACTGCCTGAGAACTCAAAGGACGACAAGCACACAGCAGGAGCAAAGGTCAGGTTTGCTAAAATCACTATGATCATCACAACCTTGGCATGGTAAGACCAGTTGAGCAGCTTTGGTGCTCTAAAAAGGTTACTGCAAGTCTTTTCCTCGCATATCAGCCTTCTTATTTCTCTCCTATGTTTTTTCGTCTCCTTGAAATCTTAAGTGGTAAGTTGTGTATCTGCTGTTTTTCAATATGTGGTGTATGCTGTGTTTCTTACTTAATTAGGATATAAGGCATGGGAAAGTTGTCTCCTGGTGCATATTTCTGGTAGAACATGATGCTCCACCATTTATGAGTATATGATGAATGTCTCTTCCCTTCTCAATCATCTATTATTATCTGAATGAGTCTTGCTTCTCATATTTGTTCTTCATCCCATGTTCTCCAATAACTTATCTTGGTATAATAGAAGGGTTGAATATGTTTCACTGATATGATCTGTTCCTGCATTCTGGGGTTTATCCTACTAAACGTGGTTCAATACTCACTTGGTTCCTACCGTCTATTCTCTTCCCCTTCATCAGTGTTTTGCAAGGTCAATGTTTTTTTTTCCGTTTCAAGAGCTACCTGTTAACATTTACAGATGAGCAGCGACATAGAGTTATATCTGTAAAATACTTTCGAAACTTGAGCAATGGAGCTGAGCTAGTGACTAATGGACGGATCCAACAGGTATATGTGTCATAGCATTCATTCAATAGTGTCTGTTTATTTGTTTCATGTACTATACAAAGTGTTTTGTTCAGCAAATCATTGACTAATCATCAGGTTCACAAGGCTTGGATAAGTCAACTTGAAGACTTCCCTGCATTCATGGCATATCTTGCAAACTTGCTGCTTTCCCATTAATGGATTCCAAACTGCTTTGCAGATCACTTTTCCTAAACCTTGCTTATTTGACTGTGTCTATTCTATCATGCCCCTTCCTTCCTATACTATGTCTGTTTGGGTAAGTAATGTGTGTTGTGTGTAGGGGTGTTGTGCAGGTGCTCTCTGCAGTCTGCATTCCTTGTCTGTACTGCAGGTGTATCTACTCTCATGCAGGAAGGATCCAAAGCTGTTTGCTATGGAATGCAGGGTATATACATTTAATGGCAGCTCAAGGATACAAGTTTTCCTCTGTTTTTTTACTAACAACGTTGTGCAGGATGAAGAATTGTTTTGTGTCTCTTCCTCTGCTGGTGATACCATGGAACAAAGTGACTTTGTACTGATGTTTTTCTGCAGGATGCATCTGTTGTACTCGAGGAAGGAACCTGATGTCTGGTGCATTCAGTCTGTCTATGCCGAAAATTACTGCGTGAGGACTCAAAAACGACAAGCACACAGCAGGAGCAAAGGTCAGGTTTGCTAAAATCACTATGATCCATCACAACCTTGGCACGGAAAGACCAGTTGCGCAACTTTGGTGCTCTAAAATTGTTACTGCAGCAGGTCTTTTCCTCGCATATTAGCCTTCTTATTTCTCTCCTATGTTTCTTTTGTCTCCTTGAAATCTTAAGTGGTAAGATGTGTATCTGCTGTTTTTCAATATGTGGTGTATGCTATGTGTTTTTACTTAATTAGGATATAAGGCATCAATATGTGGTGTATGCAATGTGTTTCTTACTTAATTAGGATATAAGGCATGTGAAAGTTGTCTCCTGGTGCATATTTCTGGTAGAACATGCTGCTCCACCATTTATGAGTATATGATGAATGTCTCTTTCCTTCTCAATCATCTATTATTATCTGAATGAGTCTTGCTTCTCATCTTTATTCTTCATCCCATGTTTCCCAATAACTTATCTTGGTATAATTGAAGGGTTGAATAACTTATGTGCCCTAGGCCATGATTTGGATATTTATGTTATGCATTTATTATTAATAAAAGAGGTTTTATTATCATTATTGTTGGTAAGTATGTTACACAATTTTGATATATGTCCCTGATTAATTATTGTTATGGAGATAAAATAATTTATAATCAGTATGAGTATTGATTTGATAATCATGAGATGATTATGTGTATGGTGATACGAATCAATCTCATAGATACTTGTTAGAGAACAGTGTATTGGATAGACCCATCAT
This sequence comes from Eustoma russellianum, assembly GCA_036186865.1. Lineage (NCBI taxonomy): Eukaryota > Viridiplantae > Streptophyta > Magnoliopsida > Gentianales > Gentianaceae > Eustoma > Eustoma russellianum. The sequence continues at coordinate 1,524,918 of AP025053.1, forward strand.
GAGATTGCTACATGGATTAGCGTCATAAGTAAATCTTGTGATAGTCGTGTTTTAATCCTTTGACTTGAGATTGTCATAGTTTCCAACATAAGGACTATTATATTTTGACATGATCAAACGTTATCCGTAACTGGATAATAATAAAGGTCATGATTGAATGTGATAGAAATTATGTAGAGGATATTGAACAATCAAAATAGAATTTGTCCCTCTCTTTTGAGAGAGATATCTTTGGGCCCCTCGATTAGTGAGACTGTGAAATGCATGGCCGTGCTCAAATGAATTGATAGTGTGATCAATATCATTTGTTTTATCAGTCTACTTAGAGATCGAGTAATCATATGTTTGAACTATATAAGTATGACGCTGACCATGACTTATGTTCAAACTAGATATCGTGTGACAAAGGGATTAATGCATGTACTATTATTAGGCTAGTTGGACTTTACTCGTATTAATTGGGTAGTTGTAATGCCTTGCTAGAGGCCAATTACGAATTGTTGGTTTAATAGCGATTTAATCAACTGCCAATTAATATGGGCCTATCGGGTCACACACAAGAATGCGTATGGCTGAGATTAATGATATTAATAATATTAATATTGGATATTAATTATTATTATTATCGGTTTTAATATTAATAATATTAATATTAGATATTAATTATTATTATTATATTCGTTTTTTATATGTATATATTTATATCATCGGATAATAACAATAGAATCCATATCTGATATGGATTTTGATTGGTTTTATCTAACCTAACAGAATCCGTATCTGATACGGATTTTGATAGCGTTAACAAATCCGATCTGCATTCGGATTTTGATATCTATATATATGTTGTAGCTTGGCGTATCTGATACACCAAGCAGTCAGAAAAAAAACGAAAGAACAGAAAACGAAAACCCTAGAATCGGTTTTGTGATAAACCGAGTTCTTCAGCCGCGCCGTTTGAAGAGCTAGCACTCCAGGCGGAAGCGTTCGCGTGGATACCGACAGAGGGCGTTCGTGATTTCGCACCTCTTTCATCTGCAGATTTTGAATCTACGGAGGTAATTTTTGATTTCATTTGTCGAATTAAACGAACAACATGGATCCTTGGTAGGTAATCGGAGATCAAGTTTTGTTTTTTCCGCTGCGCGTTTTGCAGTGATCTCGTTCTATTTCCTAACAGTGTGGAGGGGTGTTGTGCATGTACTCTCTGCAATCTGCATTTCTTGTCCGTACTGCAGGTGTATCTACTCTCATGCAGGAAGGATCCAAAGCTGTTTACTATTAATTGGAATGCAGGGTATATACATTCTTATTGGCAGCTCAAGGATACAAGTTTTCCTCTGTTTTTTTACTATCAACGTTGTGCAGGATGAAGAATTGTTTTGTGTCCCTTCCTCTGCTGGTGATACCAGGGAACAAGGTGACTTTGTACTGATGTTTTTCTGCAGGATGCATCTGTTGTACTCGAGGAAGGAACCTGATGTCTGGTGCATTCAGTCTGTCTATGCCGAAAATTACTGCCTGAGGACTCAAAAGACGACAAGCACACAGCAGAAGCAAAGGTCAGGCTTGCTAAAATCACTATGATCCATCACAGCCTTGGCATGGTAAGACCAGTTGAGCAACTTTGGTGCTCTGAAAAGGTTACTGCAGGTCTTTTCCTCGCATATCAGCCTTCTTTTTTCTCTCCTATGTTTCTTTGGTCTCCTTGAAATCTTAAGTGGTAAGATGTGTATCTGCTGTTTTTCAATATGTGGTGTATGCTATGTGTTTCTTACTTAATTAGGATATAAGGCATGTGAAAGTTGTCTCCTGGTGCATATTTCTGGTAGAACATGCTGCTCCACCATTTATGAGTATATGATGAATGACTCTTCCCTTCTCAATCATCTATTATTATGTGAATGAGTCTTGCTTCTCATCTTTGTTCTTCATCCCATGTTCCCCAATAACTTATCCTGGTATAATAGAAGGGTTTGAATATGTTTCACTGATATGATCTGTTCCTGCATTATGGGTTTATCCTACTAAACGTGGTTCAATACCCACTTGGTTCCTACCGTCTATTCTCTTCCCTTCATCAGTGTTTTGCAAGGTCAATGTTTTTTTCCGTTTCAAGAGCTACCTGTTAACATTTACTGATGAGCAGCGATATAGAGTTATATCTGTAAAATACTTTCAAAACCGGAGCAATGGAGCTGAGCTAGTGACTAATGGACGGATCCAACAGGTATATGTGTCATAGCATTCATTCAATAGTGTCTGTTTATTTGTTTAATGTACTATACAAAGAGTTTTGTTCTGCAAATCATTCACTAATCATCAGGTTCACAAGGCTTGGATAAGTCAACTTGAAGACTTCCCTACATTCATGGCAAATCTTGCAAACTTGCTGCTTTCCCATTAATGGATTCTAAACTGCTATGCAGTTCACTTTTTTAACCCTTTCTTATTTGACTCTGTTTATTCTATCATGCCATGTCCTTCCTATCCTATGTCTGTTTGGGTAAGTAATGTGATGCTGTGTGGAGGGATGTTGTGCAGGTGCTCTCTGCAGTCTGCATTCCTTGTCTGTACTGCAGGTGTATCTACTCTCATGCAGGAAGGATCCAAAGCTGTTTACTATTAATTGGAATGCAGGGTAGATACATTCTTAATGGCAGCTCAAGGATACAAGTTTTCCTCTGTTTTTTTACTAACAATGTTGTGCAGGATGAAGAATTTTTTGTGTGTCTTCCTCTGCTGGTGATACCATGGAACAAAGTGACTTTGTACTGATGTTTTTCTGCAGGATGCATCTGTTGTACTCGAGGAAAGAACCTGATGTCTGGTGCATCCAGTCTGTCTATGCCGAAAATTACTGCCTAAGGACTCAAAAGTCGACAAGCACACAGCAGGAGCAAAGGTCAGGTTTGCTAAAATCACTATGATCCATCACAACCTTGGCACGGAAAGACCAGTTGCGCAACTTTGGTGCTCTAAAATTGTTACTGCAGGTCTTTTCCTCGCATATCAGCCTTCTTATTTCTCTCTCTATGTTTCTTTTGTCTCCTTGAAATCTTAAGTGGTAAGATGTGTATCTGCTGTTTTTCAATATGTGGTGTATGCTGTGTTTCTTACTTAATTAGGATATAAGGCATGCGAAAGTTTTCTCCTGGTGCATATCTCTGGTAGAACATGCTGCTCCACCATTTATGAGTATATGATGAATGTCTCTTCCCTTCTCAATCATCTATTATTATCTGAATGAGTCTTGCTTCTCATCTTTGTTCTTCATCCCATGTTCCCCAATAACTTATCTTGGTATAATAGAAGGGTTGAATATGTTTCACTGATATGTGGTGTATGTTATGTGTTTCTTACTTAATTAGGATATAAGACATGTGAAAGTTGTCTCCTGGTGCATATTTCTGGTAGAACATGCTGCTCCACCATTTATGAGTATATGATGAATGTCTCTTCCCTTCTCAATCATCTATTATTATCTGAATGAGTCTTGCTTCTCATCTTTGTTTTTCATCCCATGTTCCTCAATAACTTATCTTGGTATAATAGAAGGGTTGAATATGTTTCACTGATATGATCTATTCCTGCATTCTGGGGTTTATCCTACTAAACGTGGTTCAATACCCACTTGGTTCCTACCGTCTATTCTCTTCCCCTTCATCAGTGTTTTGCAAGGGCAATGTTTTTTTTTTGTGTCTCTTCCTCTGCTGGTGATACCAGGGAACAAGGTGACTTTGTACTGATGTTTTTCTGCAGGATGCATCTGTTGTACTCAAGGAAGGAACCTGATGTCTGGTGCATTCAGTCTGTCTATGCCGAAAATTACTGCCTGAGGACTCAAAAGACGACAAGCACACAGCAGGAGCAAAGGTCAGGTTTGCTAAAATCACTATGATCCATCACAGCCTTGGCATGGTAAGACCAGTTGAGCAGCTTTGGTGCTCTAAAAAGGTTACTGCAGGTCTTTTCCACTCATATCAGCCTTCTTATTTCTCTCCTATGTTTCTTTTGTCTCCTTGAAATCTTAAGTGGTAAGTTGTGTATCTGCTGTTTTTCAATATGTGGTGTATGCTGTGTTTCTTACTTAATTAGGATATAAGGCATGCGAAAGTTTTCTCCTGGTGCATATCTCT
>AP025053.1:1541997-1552467 GCA_036186865.1 Eustoma russellianum
GGGTTTCTGATTTGTCAAACACTGAAGGAGATCTTTTTGACACAGCAAGTCCTCGACTTGCATCTTCCACCATCCGAAATCTTGCCCATCAAACTTCTCAATTTTGGTCTTTCCATCCTCAGACATTATTCTGATTGAGTTCTTCAAACTGACCAGAAAATGCGTGAGAAATAAGCTGAAAAACTGACCCAAAATTCTGACCTCGTAAATCATGCAGAAAACCCGAAAATTCAGCAGCAAATCTGAAACAGTATAGGCTGTTTCCACTGATTTGTGGCTGCAGAAACTGTTTTCTGGTTGCCTGGAGGTGGCTGCGAAATTGCAACAGTGTTTTGTGTTGTTTTCCAGCAGAAAACTTAGCGACTACTAGGTTGGCAACGACGGCAGGTGGTGGATGGCTGGCGGTGGAGCTGTGATGTGTTCACTGAATCAAGAACCTTGCTCTGATACCAGTTGTTAGGATTTGAAGCTCAATCAAACACACACAATGTTTAACAAGAGCTAAAAACGAAATAGAACACAAGAGATTTAACGTGGTTCGGTCTGGGATCTGACCTACATCCACGGGGTAACTAGGAGTGTATTATTCTTGGTGTTTGGAATGGTGTGTCTTACAAATACAAGATCATCTCTTTATATAGAGATTGATAAAGGCTAGTAGTAATAAAAAAATCCCACAAAACATGGCTTTCTAGCTATTGCCTTAAATCATGTCTCCACAAAACATGGCTTTCTAGCTATTGCCTTAAATCATGGATTCTTGTTTTTCTACCACTTTGTCTACCTCTTTTGACCAACCCAAAGAGTGGGCCATGGCTTCACACTCAACACTAATAGCATTCTGTTCTTTCCATGTATTGTTTTAGGTCTGAATGGTGTTTTCTTTCCTTTTGAGGGTAAATACTTTTTAAAATGTCTAGAACTGAAATAACTACAACCAATCAATTAATCAGTTGGCTCCTGTATCTTATTTCACTCTCTGTACGTGTCAAACTCTCTTTCGCTTTCTATGTCTATGGATGCTTACTCGTCCATCATCCATGATTACTAGATTTCCCACTTGAGGTTCTCTCTCTCTCTCTCTCTCAGGACAAATGCATACTTTTATTCATATTAGTCAATTTTACATCCTTCATACTTTTATTCATATTAGTCAATTTTACATCCTTCACTACTGTTTCCACACCTACACAGTTTATTCTATCCATTTCTAGTATCCATCTTCTATTGCTTTTACAGAATATCCTCATTTGGTTAACGCAGCCAGACACAGCTCCCAATTAGTACGTGATTTCTTGACTCCTCTCCATGTGCCCCGCGTATAGTCGCTACCACTTGAGGTTTTCACAAATATGTTTTTCTTCTCTCAGGTGATTGAAATAGTCCAAGGTTCAATTTTGCGGCGACGTGAGGATGAATATTTAATCGTTGTTCAAGGAGTCTTGAAGTTGGAGACTTTGAAGGAGATAGTAGTCTCTCCAGTTAAAGAGCTTTTGAATGTGCTTCAAAGATGCATAGAGATCTTGATGGCAGGATTTGCAAAAAAAAAAAAAGATCTTGATGGCAGGAAACTGTAGATTGTTAATTAATGATTCACTGGTTTTAGCCTTAGGTGTGGATGGGTGTATTTCCTGTACATCTTCTAGTGAGACAAGATTTTTTGCCAATGTCAATTTGGTCTTGAACCCAATACAATTATATCTATATGATGAGCAAGGCTAAACGTTATATTACCCCATTTGGTTAATCTTAAGTTTCTAACGTTCTTTTAGATTGCCTTGTTTTGAAGATGTGGGTCATTTCTTCTTCATGCTTTCTCTGCTTCTGGATGAAGTTTGTGGTGAATGTGCCAAACTTTGCTTGCCTTTGCAGGTGGTTCAATATTTCGTCACTTGCAATTTTGTGTTGGGGTTTCAAAGATCAGGTTGAATACATGTTGAGAGGATTGCAACGATGATTTTTTCATTACTTCTTGTTCTTCCAAAGGTTGTATATTTTGTGCGTATTCAGCTTTTGGTGGTTGCGTCTTGGTTTTATTGTCTTCTATCTTGGTTCCTTATTCTGACTAAGAGAGAAATTTGGAAGGCTTTAGAAATTGCCAAAGAAAGTCAATTGGCCTTTTTTTTGAGCATATTGTCAGTTTCCCTCAAAAGATGGAAGGTAACAATCTCTTTACATTTGAATACATGCAGAAATAAAGATGACTAACTGCTTAGTTAGTATGCATCCTTTTGATGCCAGTTGATTTACCTTTTTCCTTTGGATATGCTTCTACCTTTTTCTCCAATACACTAGATGGATTTTAGTTTGCAGTTAGTATAATTACTTACATTTTTTTTTTCGATTTTGTAAGAGATTCCACATCTCATGTTGCCCCTTGTCATTGGACAGATGTTGTTCGGTTTTCTGTGCTGTATGATGCTTCTTTCTAATTACTTATGAGCAAGTGGGAGTTGTTGGAATCAACTGGGAGTGTTCCAAATGCTGAGGAAGTACGTAAAAGTTCTGATGGATTAATTGATATTTTGTTATTGGTTTTCATGAGCTTATCTTCTTGTTGAATAATTCTCGACTTGACCCTTGCATTTGTTCATCATAGCCGAATGTCAGATCTCAGCATGGAGATTGCAGAGGATTCCTTGAGCATTTGTTCGACACCAGCCCTGATAAGTTGAATCATGAGGTTCTAGTGTGCATATTTTGGAGATTGCTTGAGGCACTATTTAAGACAACACTTGAAGATATAATATTTTTGATTGTGTTTGCTTCTTTTTCATCGTCGTCTTCTTTTTTTTTTTGGTCCGAGGAACATTTTGGTTGTTTAATCGACTTGGAGACTTCCTTGACTTGTCTTGGTAGGACAAGATGGGGAATTCTTATGCAAGCTCCTAAATCTGTTTCGTGTTCTTTTTTTTTTTTTTTTTGCTTCATCAGCAACCATTTTCAGGAAGCATCTTCATCATCTTGTTATTAACGGAAAAGTTGGTCGCTCTCTTTCTTTCCACGTTGTTTCAGTGGAGAAGGTTTCGATCGGTCACCCATTCTTTTTTTATTATTAATTTTTAATTATGTGGATTTTTGGTTCACTTGTTCTGACTTTTTTCTTTCTCTTTTTTTGGTTTCCTTCTAATTACTTACCATGGATCCTGGGGTAAATATTTTTCATTTACCATCATGTTATGCATGATGCATATGGTTTGTCAGCTCTATTATACCAAAGGAGGCAACTACCAGTTTCTCTCACAAAAGCGTTATGTTGGATTATGAATATCCTAGTCAGGCTCCTGTTTTAGGAGTGAACACTTGAGTTGTGGGCCAAAAAATTCACTGGCTGCCGGATGATCCATTAATTCTATTACTAGGATTATAGACAAGTTTAGATGCCTTTTAATCTTTATTTCCACTTTTTCTATTTTATTCCCTTTTTTCATTGTGGAATTCAAATATATGAAGAAGATTGGTAGCTGGAAGCATTCTCATAAGATTGATTGATCTCTTGTTTATATCTTTAGTTTGTTTGGGTATCATACAGTTTGTCTATGATTAATTTTTTTTTTGTATACTAATATGTTCTTCTCCATGTGTGTTATTTTGTGCCTGCAGGATATTGGTAATGAAAATTATGAGAGTTTCACATTTTCAGTTTTAATTGTTACTGTTGTACTGGTTTTTGAAGGATTTAATCAATAATCGAGAACAACTGGTTAACGTAAGGGTTTAACTGAAAACCCCAAGGATTTAGTTGTTAAAACAGCAGTTTAACTTTTTTTACTTTTTTATTATTTTTATTTATTTTTTATTTGTAAGTTAGGTCATTTCTCTTACAAGAAAGATAGGAGTGAACTACAAGAATTGGAGGTAAGAAAAAAGCAGTGACTTGTTTTCGCTTTCTTTAATTTATAGAGCGAATTCTTCTAAATCTGATGCTTAGAGAATCACAAGCATGTTTACCTTGTTTATCTTGTTGACACACTGATTTGGAAATTCTAATACCTGTACTTGGCTGGAAGGGAAAGTTATCATCCTCATTATTGAGATGCACTACTGTGCTTTAGATTTTTGAGTTAATTGATGTTCCAATAGCGGAAGTGTTGCTTGAGCTTTTTACTAGGTGGCTTGACATAGCAGACTTACCAGCTTTCATCCTGTATACTTATCAAATGATTTAGGGTACTACCTAATAAACAGTATGTCTTTTAAGGACCCCCACCCCGCTCTCTGTTTTTGTTTTATTTTCCTGTTGTTGGGTTTGCTGAGCCTCTTGGTGAGATTTAATTTTAAACAATCATGGCATCATCAGGACCCTCTAATGGTTCTCCGTTGAGGCAACTTATTCTGCTGCATATATTGTAGTGACATTAGTATCTCTAGTTTCATCTAAGCATTTTGAGCAAGTTAACATTGCTACTTTGACTCTTTATGAGCTAAATATCTTGCAACTTAATTGCACATCTATGAAATTTGACTTACCCCCTCCCCCCCCCCCCAAAAAAAATGAACTTATTTTGTTGCATTCAAAGAATTCGTTTTGCCTGCAGCATTTGAACTATTAGAACCAGGTTAACCTCTCTCATTTGGTTTATTTTTCTTTGCAGGCATTCCTGTTAAATCTCGGCCGAGTCTCTTTTTTCTTTTGCAAATCTTTGTTCTGAGTCAGATGAGAGCTCAACGATCCAACTTCTTACTGAGTTTCCTTCAATTCTTGTTCCACTTTCAAGTGCTAACCAAGTTTGACAACATACAGTATTTTCCATCTGAAGGTTATTTTGTTGGTTTTAGAGTATGAAGGATTTATTCATGTTTTATTGAAAGCATGTGGCGGATGCAAACCATAGTGATTCATTTAATTGCACTGGTTTTTTTGTAAGTATTTAATTGCACTGTTTACCCAGAGTATTTTTAGAACTTTGCTTTAGCAGTTTGTTTGATGTCTACCTTTTCAATTACCAGTCTTAAATCATTTAAGCAGTTTTTCTTTTAAATATACATGAATGATCTCCATTTGATAATATTCTTGTTTTTCCAGGATGTGCGTACTGCTGCAATGAGATGCATTGAGGAACTATTTATGATGTCGTCACACATTAGTCTGTCCAGATGTAAAAATGGTGTCCTTCCGAACCCCATTTCATGTTTATTCGATCTCTATCACTTTACTTTTTGACATGATTTCTGTAATCAAATACATTTTCAGGGAACACTGCTGTCTGAATTTCTTTTCTGGGAGAACTTTTGGGCGTGATTGTTCAGCAGAAGAGGCTAATATTATCGAACAACGATATTGTACCATCAATTTTCAAATCTTTGCTTCGCCAATCATTTGACAGCCTGTTAGTAAAACATGCACTTGGGAAGAGGTTGTTTCCCTTGTTATCAAGTTTCTTTGAAACTTTCATTTGTTGTGGATGATGTTTTTATGCTGTACAATTCTTGTTTACTCATCTTTATTTCAAGAGGTGGTGGTCCAATTGTCGAAAACAACCTTTTCTATTTCTTTTTATTTCATTTTTTTTTCTTAAATATGACGTTTATCGAATATTGTGTAACTACATCCTCCACTCTGCTATTGCAGAAAATACACCATGAACTCTTAACTACTGTACATGTTTTACAAATGCACAAGTTGGTATGACACTCTGGACACGTCCCATTTTTTCCGAGACTTATTTATCCCTTTCTATGCTCCAAGATGCAGCCGAATTTGATCCTTAGACTCTACTCAATCCCCATGTCCCCTTTCTTTTCCTGAAAATGTCCTAGCATTCCGCTCCCACCATAGCATGTATAACCATAGAGAAGCCTAGCAGCTGTAGGCCTTTGTGGAATTAACTTCTCTATGGGGCCTCATCAAAACCTTCTGAGTTTCATTTATATGGCTAGTGGTATTATGTCGGTTTTCACTACGACTAAGGCCTTATTTTGTAGGGCATGGTTGTCTGTATTGTTTTGGGGCTATATGGTTAGGCATGGGAGATCCTTGGCATCAATTCAGGAAGCCTCTGTTGAGGTTGTATTCTTGTTGCCAAAGTTTCCTATCTTCAACATAGTATGTGTTTCTTATGCCTTTTTTACTATCTAGTCGTTGTCACTTTTGACTATTTGAATGTTAAGCAATGGCGATGATATTAGATTTGAGAATATCTGCTGTAAGCCACCTAGTTTTTTTTTGTTGCATTGGACAACTATTTTGTACAGGTTGGCAGTAGTGATTGTATCTTGTTTATAGTATGTTTAGCTTATGTTGTCACTTATGACATCTTTTTGTAAAAGTTGGAACTAGACTGGGATAGTTTATTCTAAGCCCCTATGTTCTATACATGCTATGATCGTGTTTGCTTCCTTATAAAAAAAATATTATGTCGATTTTGTTTTTGCAGTCTGGTTGTCTGTTTGCTTGACTGAGCATATCTTTGATTTCATTGCCAGGTTTAATCAGTCGCCTAAAGGTGAGATTTTGGGTTTTCTGTTGGGATTTCCGTTACAGCTCTCTGCAAACGCAACGGTATAATGGTATAATTTTATTGAGCTTTATGGGTATGCTATTTTTTCTGGGAAAAATGTTGTCCAATTAAGGCTAAAACTTTCTCCTTTCTTTTTCTTAAGGGATATTAACCTTTTGCCCCCTAAACTATTCGAATTCTATACATAACTCCCCTAATATTTAGAAATACATACTTAACACACCCCTAATCTATTGGATTGATGAATAAAACACACTTTTCAGGCAAAATGGGGGTAGTTGTGAGTTACACACGCCGTCCGAACGAGTTGTTTATGATTCCCCTTATTTTTTTTCTTTGTGACAAAATTACCCTTCTTCTACCTTCTCATGAGACATCCACTCCCTTTCACCCACCACCACCACTCTCTCAGGTCCTCGTCTCTTTAAACCATTCACAACCTTCTCCTCTGCCATCTACTTTCTCGCCATCACCATAACCATAAAGAAAAAAACTAGCAAAATTAACACCTTCAATGGTCTCTAATATGCAGTTTTGGAATTTTTTGGGGTCATGGGGATAAGCCATTCAGCCAGTTCTCTTTTGTATTCTCTGATAATTCCTATAGCTGATATCCCTGTTTCTTGCATCCATGTTAAGCTCGAACCAGCCATAACGTGGATGTCTCATTGTGTCAACTGTTGGTCCGCTGCCGCCTTTGATTTGTTCGGATCTGCCCCCCTAAAAGCCTGCATAGTCCATCTTGTTTTCTGAAATGCCTTACCTATCAGCTACGCTGCATCCATGCATTTGGTTTTCAAAAACCCATCTTTCTCTTGCTTCCATGATGCCCCAGAGGATGATATGTATAGCTAAAATATTCCTTGGCCCTGCAAAAACGTCCACTGCACAGATTTTCAAAAAGAGCCAGCTATCTCTCGTAATCAAATTCTCTTCTTTGTAATGGTGATGGAAGCATCCACCCTTGTCTGTCTAATGAGTTTTGCTGTATAATTTAGGTGATGCATGGATTTTAAGGGACTGAACAAGCGTCGGATATTGTGAAGATATAGTTAGCTGGGAAGGGCTAAAGGTCTGCAGACTGGAATTTCTTTTGAACAAGGTGTCGCATTTTTATGTAGTAAAATGTTAGTATGGATGCAGGGTTTCAATAATTCATTTAGCTGAGGTGTCGGGTTAATAGCCCTGGTTAACCTGAGGATTCTTCTTGTTGTACATAAGAGATGGAGAAAGTATGAAAGTATGGTTTTGTGGGCAGCTGTTAAAGCCGTATTGCCCAAATCATGAGCCTTGTGGCTGTTAATGCGACAGCCTGGAAATTCAGCCTTCTACTACTTATAACAAAAAAAAGATGCTTTACTTCATTCTTGAGTGACAAGCAGTTTTGCTCTTGCCAATTCAGACTACAGCATATCTTTTGCCCGATTTACCCTCATCCTTTTGTCTTTTGCAGTTTAGTGGCAAAACGGTGGGCATCATTGGCTTGGTCCGAATAGGCACAGCAATTGCTAAGAGAGCCGAAGCATTTGACTGCCCAATCAGTTACTTTGCAAGATCAGAGAAACCCAACACAGGTTACAAGTACTGTCCAAGTGTCCTTGTACTGGCTTCAAATTGTGACACATTGGTCGTTGCATGTGCATTAACTCCCGAAATCGTCTCGTTATCAACCATCAAGTCATTGATGCATTAGGCCCAAAGGGAGTCCCGAGCTAAGGCTAGGAGCGGGACGCCCTTCAAAACCCGAAGTCCGTGTTGCAAGAAGCATGCCCAACAAATTCTTTTTTGTTGGTTTTTTATGATCAATGTAGTGATTCTATTTTGCTTCATAATCAATCCTATTTGTTAATGAATCCTTAAATATCCAGACATAGTCAATTAAATGATTTACCATCATTAGTTGGTTTTGTTCAGTAAACGACAGAGCTGTTCTCTATAGTATACCATATTTCACTACAAAACAGGATTCTATGTCTTTCGTAAAAGAAGATAGAATGGTTTATGAAAGGACGATAGAGCACCTTTCTTGCCAAGCACCCATAATGTCAAAGATTTGGGCATTCAAAACGCATTTTATCGGCCTTATATTTCTCTAACCATGCATGGTTGTGATAGCTGCCCACTTGCCTTTCTTTGAGTTGTAAACTATAGGCTGGCACGAAATTCATGGACAAAATAGGAAAACCCCCTTTTTTCTCTTTAGTTCCAGCGAGCATCGGAGCGAGCTCCATACTTGGAGCGAGCAAATGAGCGAGTGGAATACCTCCACGTTTGCTTCAAGCGAGTGGAATACTTGAAACGAGGCATACTATCTAAGCAACTCTCCTAGTGTGTTACTTCTTTTGAACAGATCCACGCGCTCTATCTTATATATCACCTGCTTTACTTGAAAAACCCATATGAAATCACGCAAACCATGTCAGGTTCACAACCTAGGGCAGAAAACGAAAGGATAAGGGAGGTGGAAGGTGGATAAGGGTCTCCTTTAGTCAAAAAATAATATGAGCTTAAGTAGGGGAGACCCATGGTGTCAAATCTAAAAGATGATCAAACTTTCTGTTTAAAAAGTTTAGTAATAAAAGTCTTCCGAGGCTGGGAGGCAACTCCTAATACTGTTTCTAACTTTGCGGTAAAGATTCAGGTTGGCTGGAATCTGAATTCTTTGGAAGGGCACTTCCCACATTGTAATTGTTAGGAAATTCGACAGATCAATGCAAAAACGCAGCGGAAAAATAAAATTTGATCTCCGATTTCCTACCAAAGATCAATGTTGTTGTTTAATTCGATGAAAGAAATCAAAAATCATACCTCTGTAGATTTGAAATCTACAGGCGTAGAAGGTGCAAACATAGGAGGTGCGATGACACGAACACCCTCTGCAGGTATCCACACGAATGCTTCTGCCCGGAGTGCTAGCTTTTGAAACGGCGCGGTTGAGACTCAGTTTTCTCTAAAACAATTCTGTCTTTCGTTTTTTCTCTGTTGTGTACGAGACATACTAGGATATATACATATATATAGATATAAAAATCCGATTCTAGATCGGATTGGTTAATGCCAATCATAATCCGTATCAAATACGGATTCTGTTAGGATTAGATAAGGCCAATCAAAATCTCATATATTAGATATGGATTCTATTGTTATTATCCGATGATATAAGTATATATTACAAAAAACGAAAATAATGATAATAATTAATATCTAATATTTATTAATATTATTAATATCAGCCCATACGCATTCTTGTGTGCGACCCACCTCCATTAAACCAAGTCGTAATTGGCCTCTAGCAAGGCATTACGACTACCCAATTAATATGAGGAAAGTCCAACTAGCCTAATAATAGCACGTGCATTAATTCCTTTGTCACACGATATCTAGTTTGAACATAAGTCATGGTCAGCGTCATACTTATATTGTTCAAACATATGATTACTCGATATCTAAGTATACTGATAAAACAAAGGACATTGATCACGCTATCAATTCATTTGAGCACGACCATGCATTTCACAGTCTCACTAATCGAGGGACCCAAAGATATCTCTCTCCAAAGAGAGGGACAAATTCTATCTTGATTGTTCAATATCCTCTACATAATTCATATCATACTCAATCATGACCTTTATTATTATCCAGCTACGGATAACGTTAGATCATGTCAAAATAATAATAGTCCTTTTGTTGGAAACTATGACAATCTCAAGTCTATGGATTAAAACATGACTATCATGAGATTTAATTATGACGCTAACCGATGTAGTAATCTCATGATAGGTCTATCCAATACAATGTTATCTAACAAGTATCTATGAGATTGATTTGTATCACCATACACATAATCATCTCATGATTATCAAATCAATACTCATACTGGTTATAAAGTATTTTATCTCTATAACAATAATGAACCAGAGACATATATTATAATTGTGTAACATACTAACCAACAATAATGATAAGAAAACCTCTTTATTAATAATAAATGTATAACTTAAACATCCAA
>AP025053.1:1553193-1638047 GCA_036186865.1 Eustoma russellianum
GTTTCAAGAGGGAGTTTAACCCGTTTATGTTCCAGCAAACAGATTTGATCATCTTTTAGAGAAGTGTTAAGCTGCACAAATGGGAAGAGAAAGTGAGATTGAAAGAGAAATACAAAATCGCCAGGAAGGAGGCGAAGAAGGCAGTGACAGAGGCAAAGACTGTAGCTTATAAAAGGATGTACGAAAGACTAAAAACAAAATACGAAGAGAATGATATGTTCAAGATTGCCAAAGCTAAGGATTGAAAAAGGCAGTACCTAGGAGGCGGGAAGTTTATAAAAAGAGAAGATGGACATGTGTTAGTCAAAACAATACATCAAGTGGAAATGACAAACATACTTTCACAATCTTTCAACGGCGGCAGTGCCGACTAGACTACGAAGAACGAGAAAGCATCATTAACCAACAACAACAACAACAACATAATAACTGCGACGGTCGGAGCATCACACAAGGAAAGGTGATGAGAGCACTGAAGAAAATGGAAAGAGGTAAAGCAGTTGGCATAGTTAATATACCCATTGAGGTATAGAAGTATTTGAGAGAGGAAGGAGTTCAATGGCTAACTACTCTGTTCAACCTTATTTACAAAACTGGAAAGATGCCAGATGAGTGGCGAAAGAGTGTCGTAGTCCCCCTATATAAGAACAAAGGAGACGCACAGTGTTGTGGGAACTACAGAGAGATTAAGTTGCTAAGCCATACCATGAAGTTATGAGAGAGAGTAATCGACACTATAATTAGGAGAGAAAGTCAAGTTACAGTGAACCAATTTGGTTTTATGCCAGGAAGGTCAACTGCAGAAGCAATACACATTCTCAGGAGATTAATGAAGAAGTATAGGGAGAAGAAGTGCGATCTACATATGGTTTTCATTGATCTTAAAAAAGCGTATGATAGTGTATCACGTAGCTTGATCTGGGATAGCCTGGATGCAAGAGGAATTCCTATGAAGTATATAGACATAATTAGAGATATGTATACTAGGACGAAAACGATCGTTCGTATGCCTGTGGGGAATACGGACTTCTTTCCGGTGGAGGTAGGCCTCCATCAAGGGTCTGCGTTGAGCCCATTTCTTTTTGCAGTTGTCCTTGACGAGTTGTCAAAGTCGATACAGGAGGCAGTTCCGTGGTTTATGCTTTTTGCTGACGATATTGTATTAGTCGCAGAGGGTAGATATACCCTGAGTATGAGACTAGAGCAGTGGAGAGGTGTTTAGAGAGAAAAACTTAAGGATTAGTGTTCTAAGACCGAGTATTTGCACCGCGACTTCTGCGGCGTAGCCGACAGTGATAATAGCAGCTCATCATCGATGGTCAAGTGGTACCACAGGTAAGTAAGTTCAAGTACCTAGGATCATTTGTACGGCAGAGTGGGGACATAGATAGTGATGTAGCACACTGAGTTTAAGCAGGCTGGTGTAGATGGGGGCGGTCTCAGGGGTGCTGTGTGACAAAAATTTTCCAACTAAATTAAAGGGAAAATTTTATAGGATGGCAGTGCGACCGGCAATGCTATATGAGACAGACTGTTGGGCATCAAGAGGTCACAATTGCAAAAGATGGAAGTGGCAGAGATGAGATGTTTATGTGGATGTGTGGGCATACAAGGCTAGATCGGATCAGAAACGAGGTGTTTGAGAAATGTTAGAGATGACTAGTATAGCAGATAAGATAAAGAATGGAAGAATGAGATGGCCTAGGGATATCAAGCGGAGACAGACAACGACGTCAGTTAGAGCAATTGAAAGACTCACTGTAAAGGGGAACAGGAGTAAAGGCAGGTCCAACTGACTTGGGAGGAGAAGATTAGGCACAACCTACTAGATTTGCACATATCTGAGGACATGGTTCAGGATAGGAGTTCATGGAGACATAAGAGTAAGGTTAGCGATGTATAAGTCATATATAGGGGCACCTTCGAATATATTTAGGGAATTAGATAGATGTAGATACTATCTATGCTTTAGGTTGATTTTGCACTTGATTGTTTATGTTTTACCGTTGTTTTGCATTATATGTATATATACACGTCATGTGTATTTTAATATCGACAGCCTCTTCTTTGTATTTCCTGAATTCCCTCAATAATACACTAGCACACCATATCTCTATTATTGTGTCATTTATGCAGGTACATATACAGCCGGGGTCTCACTAGAAGCAAACTCTCTCTCCCTTGGGACATAGGTATTGTTTTCCTGCCACTTACCCTCTCCAGACCCTAGCGATAGCTTTTGCTGTCATTGGGATATAATGGATACGGATGATGATGACGTATTATTGATTGTCTTAGGCGGAATTGTGTATATAAATGAAATACATAGCCTGTCTATTTATAGATGATAAGTGATCAATCTAATCTCCATATTTATGGTAAATATTTGATAAGATTCATGCGATCTTCTAACTATGGAAATCATATAATTTAGTCTTTAGAGATATTACTACTCTACCCTTATATGGCAATACATATATTCTTGCTATAATCTTGTATAAATATTAGGTGTAATACTGTATTGTATAAATAATGTATAGATAGGTGTTATACTCTTATATAGTTTTCAAAAAGGATAGGGAAGGTTACCGTTAGTCGCTGGTAGTGACTAGTCTTAACAGAGCCGTTGGATACAATTGTATCAATAGGGAACCACTGTGCATATATTGATGTAATCTGAAATCTGTTGATTTCAGTCTGCATTCTCTGTTTCTTGAGTCTTGCAGTTTTTTTCAGCTACTGTTGTATCTCTTGTTATATATTTAGAATTCTTGTGTTAAATTCTATATGGTATCAGAACTAAAGAAAAAGAGAAAAGGATCCAGTTGAAGTTGGTTGCAATGTCTCAGCTGAAGAAGGAAAAAACGACATCTGAAGCAGAAGAAAAATCATCTGAGGAAGAAGAAAATCACTTTAGCTCAAGGAAGAAGAATAAATATTTTTTATATATACACGTGTCAACAATCCATTATAGACGCGTGTTTTTATCCTTGCGTATGCGTGTTCAAAAACTTATCTAACGTGTACGATCCCGCTCACTTGGTTATTGTGCGGTGTACTACACATGTCTTCCTTCTCGATAATTCTTGTACACCTGGACCTCTTTTCTCAAAAATCATCGTCCTTCGTTCTGTGAAAAACAACATCGAGGTGAATTGGTCTTCCAATAAAGGAAGAAAAGACAATACTTTATACTCTTTCCTTCACGCCATCTGCCTACTCTTCTCATTGTTTCTAACGCCTTCTCTCATTCTTCTCCATCAGACTCATTCTTCACTTCATCATTTTTTTCCCTGTCACTCTCCACAGATTCCCCTCTCTCTCTATCCTTACTAAAGACTTACTATGGCTGAAATTCCAGAAACCTCCGAGACTTCTTCTGCCCTCCCTGTGGGTGGAACAGTGATGGAGGAAAATCAATTGCCAAGTTTTTTGATGGAAATCCTACCATGATCACCAACCACAAACTTATGGGTCATAACTATCTTTCTTGGAGCAAGGCAGTCGAAATGTTTATAATCGGACGAGACAAGGATGATTATCTATATAGTAATCTACCAATTCTAGAGTCTACTGAAGTTGCTTCATTAATGTCTATGGGAATCAGTTGAGAGTCTATGCTACTAATGAAGGCTTGAAATCTAATGTTTTGTTTAGAGTATGAATGAAATTATACAAGGGGTGTTTTGTGCAGTCTCGAACTTCTTTTCTAAGAGCTTTAAGCCTGTCATCTAGTATTTGTCTTTCTACACTGTGTTCACTGCTTGATTCAGTATGTACAGTTTGTTCATTTTGTATGGATTGCTTTGTGAGTTGATCTGTTTGATGGATTTTTTTCTGGGTGTAGACCTTAAGGATAGTGGTCTTGGTTGTACTCCTGATTCTTTCTCAGTTGAGTAATCATGTACCATTTGGTCTTGCCCTTGTAAATCTAATGTTTTTTCAGTAATCTGATCACAGTTGAGTAATCATGTACCATTTGGTCTTGCTTTTGTAAATCTAATGTTTTTTCAGTAATCTGATCAGTTTCTGGTGTTTGATGTCTACTAAGATTTATTAGGTCCCAGACATCCTCATGGGTTGTGTCCTTTATTGCGTGTTCATAGAAACCTTGAGGTTCATTGAATGTCACATCTAGTGTAGTGTACATCTTCCTAACGTTTGGATAATAACATTTGTATCATTGGAAACCTAAGCACAGATTCATTAGCCACATCACTGTGATGCTGACTTAATTGTTGTGAAGTCCCTAGCCATATTTCATAACCTGAGCTTTGAGACATTTTTGACAGAGGAACCCGATCCATTACGAACAATAAGTAATCCTCCTGATTTTCCAACCTTTTTTTTGTAATTAAAATTTTATAAATCAAGGCCATGAATGGCAATTTACGAAAGAGGACGCTTTAAGTCATCGTATTAGCTACGTCAAAACATAGGTCGCTTACATTTGATGCCAACATGTATAAAAATTTTGCTGGAGAGGCAGCAACCCATAGTTCTAATTGGCTTATATTTTGCCTGAAAGTTGGGCTACTAGTAAGAGAAAAAAACATATATATATATATATATGAACAGGATATGACAAAGACAAGAATGGGAGTTTCATTGCTGCTTCCTTCTAGTTTGGTTTTGTTCGCTGATTCTTGTTCTTGGCTGATATCATCCAAGCACCCGTTATCATTTAAATCTCCGAGCTGACTTTTAAATCCATTTTATCCCAAGAAAATCTTCATTAGTAAGCTCAAATTGAGAGATATATCCTAGTTTAACCTTAGTGTTCTTTATCATTCTCCAGCTGGTTGCATTGAATCTGATGTATTGTAATTTTTTGAGTGCACTTTGTTGATCTCTTACAATTTTTTGGTGAAGGCGTTGGTTTCGTTCTCTCCAAATATCATAAACAGCCAAAGTAGGGTAGGTCTTTGTGGAATTTGGAGATCCAATGATTCCCAGAATTGTCCAAGTACCAGTGCATGATGTCTTGCCAAATGTTGGTTTTGTCCCAACCTTTACCACGAGGACATCTGTCAATTTAACTGTTTGTCAGGAGTCTACCAATGTATTTCCCTGGCTGATTTCTATATGGGATACATGTGAAGGTATTTAGGCTTTCCTCTCGAGTATATATGATACCAGGGATGTCTTATAGTCACTTAAGAATTTATCTGCATTTGGGCCAGCAGTGGTAGATTATGATTGTTCATGCAGAACACATCTCTTCCTATGAGAGTTGAGTCGGCTAGTTCTTGACTTTGAATGTTGTTTGGTGGTAATTCACTGTCATTCATGTAATGCCTATGATTCTTCCTTTTCTAGGTGAGGTCGTCTGTATGAATGTTTCATTTCCAGTTGCTTTATTTTATTTTATCTTGTGTGCGCGTGTTCTTTTTCCTGCTTTGTGTTTATCCTAGACTATATCCTGCCCATAAACTATATAAGTGAGATATACAGCTAATCCAACAGCCTACTAAACAGAAATCCTTATGATTTATGCTGCAATTTATAGCAAATTCCCAACTAATCCCGTCTGTACCAATACCCTCCAGGTGATTCTAGAAGTATCCTCTACATATTATAAAAAAGTGTTGTGTTTTCTAAAATAGTCCTCTGCCTTCACCTCTGCTTTCTTCTTAGCATTAAAATAGAACCTTTGATTCCTCTCCTGGCATATTTTATGGAAGTTAGTCTTCCAGTGACGTGCTTTATGAATCCGTCTCTGTTTTTTTATGTTCCAACACATAGTTAGCGGTTAGGTCCTATTGGCTTTTGTCATCATCTTTCGGGTGCCTTGTATCATTTCCATTTATCCTTACACAACCATCTTTTAATTCTAGTTTGTTTTGCCTTGAATATGTGGCGTTTGTGTCTGGTTTTTATCATTCCTTTTTGTATCTGACGTTTGTGAACTAACATTTATAGTGGGATGAGCACTCGAAACGGGTGTTTGAGGACGTAACGTATCCAGCTATACCAATTAGCTAGCATCTCGCGTCTTCAAGCTTTAACCATGGGTAAAGAGAAGGTTCACATCAACATTGTGGTTATTGGCCATGTCGACTCTGGGAAGTCGACCACCACCGGTCACTTGATTTAAAAGCCTGGTGGTATTGACAAGCGTGTCATTGAGAGGTTTGAGAAGGAAGCAGCTGAGATGAACAAGAGGTCATTCAAGTACGCTTGGGTGCTTGACAAGCTCAAGGCTAAGCGTGGTATCACCATTGATATTGCTCTGTGGAAGTTTGAGACCACCAAGTACTACTGTACTGTCATTGATGCTCCTGGACATCGTGACTTCATCAAGAACATGATTACTGGTACTTCACAGGCTGATTGTGCTGTGCTCATCATTGACTCAACAACTGGTGGGTTTGAGGCTGGTATCTCAAAGGATGGTCAAACTCGTGAGCATGCTCTGCTTGCATTTACTCTTGGAGTCAAACAAATGATTTGTTTTTGTAACAAGATGGACGCCACCACCCCAAAGTATTCCAAGGCAAGGTACGATGAAATTGTTAAGGAAGTCTCGTCCTACTTGAAGAAGGTGGGCTACAACCCTGATAAGATCCCCTTCGTCCCAATCTCTGGTTTTGAGGGAGACAACATGATTGAAAGGTCTACCAACCTTTACTGGTACAAGGGTCCAACCCTCCTTGAGGCTCTTGACCAGATCTCTGAGCCCAAGAGGCCCTCTGACAAGCCACTACGTCTTCCACTCCAGGACGTCTACAAGATTGGTGGTATTGGTACTGTTCCTGTGGGTCGTGCGGAGACTGGTGTTTTGAAACCTGGTATGGCGGTCACGTTTGGTCCTACTGGTCTGACAACTGAGGTTAAGTCTGTTGAGATGCATCACGAAGCTCTTCAGGAGGCACTCCCCGGTGACAATGTGGGTTTCAATGTGAAGAATGTTGCTGTCAAGGATCTTAAGCGTGGTTATGTTGCATCGAATTCCAAGGATGACCCAGCTAAGGGAGCAGCCAGCTTCACTTCCCAGGTCATCATCATGAACCATCCTGGCCAGAGTGGAAATGGATATGCCCCAGTCCTTGACTGCCACACTTCGCACATTGCTGTCAAATTTGCCGAACTATTGACCAAGATCGACAGACGATCTGGTAAGGAGCTTGAGAAGGAACCCAAGTTTTTGAAGAATGGAGATGCTGGGATGGTGAAGATGCTTCCAACCCAAGCCAATGGTTGTGGAGACCTTCTCCGAGTACTTTCCCCTTGGACGTTTTGCCGTAAGGGACATGCGTCAAACCATGGCTGTTGGTGTGATCAAGAATGTTGATAAGAAGGATCCGACTGGTGCCAAGGTCACCAAGGCTGCTGCTAAGAAGGGCGCCAAATGAACTTTGCTGGACCATGCTGGTTTGTCTTCTGCAAAAGAAGTCTATCGCAACAATAAAGTTGGTTATGTGAACATGGTGCTTTTTTGTATGTCTGTTGTGAAGTTTGGTTTTATTTGTTTTGTCGTAGTTTTCTGCCCTGCTTCTTGACTAGCCTTTCTCAGAATTGGGTGCTTGATAGGCGGTGGCAGATTCCTACAGTTATTTAAGCCCTTGTTTTTCTGACTGTGTCTAGAGGTGCCAAGTTTTCTTGGCAGCTCAAGGGTTTTCATTTACTTCTGCGAGGATTTATGCATGTCTAAAGTCCAAAAAAAAGCTATACCAACTTGGCTGTCAAAGACTGGTGATACTGAAAGTAGTACATGTAATATAGTACTGCTTTTAATGTTGAGCTTTTAGCTCATTTGTAAATTACAATTATAGTAATCAGGTTACTTGTGTTCTCTCAGATCTTCATAGATTTACTTCCACATGTTGTTCAACATCAAAGGCTGTCAATTGTGCTCATCTTCTCAGGTACATCCTTGAAAGCACTTTTTCTTTTGGGTATGCTTTTTTTTTTTAGCTTTTCTGACAATCTGTTATTGCTGGAATCTAGAAGAAAAATCTAGCTTCGGTTTGATGCTCTTTCTGTTTTTCCACTCGTTAGTGTCACAAAAACGCTTACGTAACTTAGATGATGGGGAAACCTTCTTCAGGTCTTATAACATCTGCCATTAACGCTGAATGAGAGTACTTATTAGCGGTAGATAGAATAGATAGTTTAGAGATAGAATTATTAGTAGAATTATCAGATCAATATTTGTGCAGAATGTGGCTTCCGTCACTAGTGGTACTGCTTCAAAAAATAGGGTCAATTATTTGGAATAAATAACTTTTTATGCTACTCATAGTAGCCGTGCGGTTTTTGCTGTATAAACTACAAGATCCCAAAATTTCTTTTGAGCTGGACTCAGGAGAAGAG
Organism: Eustoma russellianum; assembly: GCA_036186865.1. Lineage (NCBI taxonomy): Eukaryota > Viridiplantae > Streptophyta > Magnoliopsida > Gentianales > Gentianaceae > Eustoma > Eustoma russellianum. The sequence goes on from AP025053.1 coordinate 1,561,510, forward strand.
TTTGACATGATTCAAGTTTTTCTTATGTGCTATCTCTGTTCCTTTTTTTCTTTTTTCCTTCCCCCTTTGCATATTTTAAATTAAGCTAAAAATGTTCTTATGTCTATCTCTGTTCTTTTTTTTTCTTTTTTCTTTCCCCCTTTCCATGTTTTAAATTGAGCTAAAAATGTAAGACCCAATTGAGCTACTTTGGTCCTTGCTTTTACTTTCTATGGGGTGCTTAAGGTAGTATAAGGAAAGACTTTTCTGCACTCTCAATTGTGCGGTTGGAGAAATTTTCTCGTTCTCTTTAGGTGATTCAGAATTTTACATGTAAGGCTGCTCTTTAAGTGAGGTAGGCTTTTTTGGGTACAAAATGGTGTGGTGTCTGAAGAGCAACAGACCCGTGTATCCTGTACTACCATTTAAATGAAGGAGAACGCATTAGTACTCATAATGTGATTTTGGTTTGTTACAATCAGTTTCGAATCCTTTGAAGTGCTCACAGTAATATTATAATGTGTTGTATCTTTTTCAATCTTTTTTCTGTATCCGGTAGCGTGCTTTGGTGATGGAAGAACTGCTTGAAAAGAAAATGCAATTTCATCGACGTGTCTCTTGGCCTTGTCCTTTGGCTTATACAATTTTGTGACGTATAGGATGCACAATGTTTCCCCCTTTTTTTATGACGTAGCCGGCTTCTTGCTTGTGGCTGCATAAAACTTTTAGTTCAAGTGATTGTATTTCCTACTTTATATTCTGTACAATGTAGTCTAATGTTTTCCTAGGAAACTTAGCTAGACTGGTGCATGTTAAGCATTAGAATCACAGGCAAACTCATTATTTTCGGGTACTTCCTCTCATTATGTGGATTTCCTATTGGCTTGAATGGGCAACTTGAGAATTAATACGGACTTTTTCCTGCTTCTATGATTGGCCTATAGTTAACAGTTCATATTCTAGAAAGAGAAATGTGTCACCCAACTGAACTATTTGAGTGTATTCAACCTCTTTGACATCCATACTTTTCCTTGATCAGTCCTACTTTCTGTTCATCTGCTTCTTTTTTGTTAGCCAAAATGCATGGGCAAGGAGGAGACTTCTTCATACTAACATAAATCTTTATTTTCAGGTGTCAATTGGAGCTCTTATAGAGCAACTTGTCTTTCTTCTTCAACTAGTAGACTTAAAAAGAAGGAAAATGATTGTTCCTTCCTTTCTTAACTAGTAGACTTAAAAAGAAGGAAAATGATTGTTTGTTTCTTCCTTAAAAAAGAACTGAACGAAAATATGCATATCTTGTTGAAAACTATTGCAATGAGACTGACGCCAATAACACACTTCAGAGTAATTACTCAGTTGCTGAGTTGTCCAGATAAACATGTAGCGAGAAAGGTGAAAGATTTTTCTTGTTTCAGTTACTCTGTAGGGAGTGGTATTATCATTCAATTATGTGTTATGAACCACTCACCTTTCCGCTAGATTGACAATTTGTTTGGCACTATTGACATATACTGCATACATTTTAATATATCTCATCTTGGCACTGTGCTTACTGAATAATTACATCTACTACGGATGTGTCCAGTTGGATTTTTACATTTAGAATGTTGTTCTTATTATTGTTATCATTATCTGGCTACTGCTTAATTTCGTATAATAATTTCGTATAACTGATTTTATTTTTGTGGAGAACTGTTTTGGGAGCAGGTTTTTTTTTTTTTGGGAAGTGGGAGCTGGAATTACTAACTTATTGATTGTGATTAATCATGCTTCTGTCTCAAACAGTTAAAGAGAAATCCATTGGCAAAAGTCATGAGAGCAGGAGATTTTTAAATAACTAGCGAAGCTCATGGCTTCATCTTGATTGTTGTGCATAGACAACCTTTGGGAAATTGTGTGCATAAATATTAGTCTTAGTTGATGATCTGAATATGTTTTCAGCTGACGGTGAACTAAAACTTGCAGATATTTCAACTATTGAAGCTATGACTGAAAGATTTCCTTCAGCGGATTCGATCTTCAGCAGATGTCTTGTATCTGTGCTTAAAAATGCCGGTTCAAGTAATCAGTCTGTTTCTTCTGGTAGCCTTCAATCAATTGCTACTCTCATCAATGTACTTGGGCCACGAGCGCTTCCCTGGTATTATGGAGGCCTTGCTTAGCCAGCCGATCAAGGATACTCTCTCTGTCTCCTAGTGAGGAAACTAGAAACCTTGATGATGATGCTTCTGTTGAATCCACAAAGCTGAGAGATTCAATTACTTCATCTGTTCTAGTAACTTTAGATACAGTAATAGGTAAGCTGGGTGGTTATATAAATCCATACCTTGGCTAGAACAGCTTGTAATGTTGAATCCTGAGTATGCTTCCTCATCAGATGCCAAGTTAGGTTGAAGGACGATTGTTTGCAGAGCTTATGACTGTCAAATCCCTGTAAGTGTTAGTGCATGCTTTTCACTTTTGATTCATTTATCTTCTCTGCTCATTTGATCTTCCTCACGGCTGTCTTTCTTTCACTTACAGATTGACTTTTGCTTCCCCTTTGCTGAAGTTATATGATGATGGTCTTCGATCTGGAGAATCTAGTTTATCCATTCTTTTTTAGATGCTCCGACAGATTATAATTACTATGAATAAATCTCCAACTTAGCTTACCATGTACATATTTTTGACTTTTGTTTGCTGGCTCTGACCTACGTTGTCAGCAGCCTCCTTCAATGACTGATGTCAGTGTTGTGGAGGAGAGAGTCATTGATTCTTTGGTTTTTTTTGACCGATAAGCTCACCGAGACCATGTTCAAAACTCTTTTCTTAAAGAGCATAGAATGGTCAGGGTCAAATGTTGATGAAAACAGATATAATGGCCGTGCTATATCCTTCTATACTCTGATCAACAAACTGGCGGAAAGACACAGGTATGCCGTTTTCCTTTCAGCTTCTGTCCACCCTTTGAATTCTTGTGGCTGCTACTGTGCATATCGAGTAGAAAAACTCTTTACCGTCTTTGTTATCTTTAAGTCGGTCAGATTAATGTTTTGGAGTATACTTTAGCCCCATGTCTGTTTAGAAGCTCTACCAGGTTTCTAAATCGTTCTGGAAAATCTTATGTTAATGAGCACGGTCCTCGAGGAAGTAAAGGACATGCCGAAACGAAGTCATGGTGAGACTCCATAAGTATAGACGGAGTGATTGTCTATCGACTTACTGCCATATGTTCTTGCTTTCTTCAACCATTAGGGTTAACCTCATCTACGAACCATAGATTGAAGGTCCACTTCTCTTATTATTTCAATCCCTAAATGAGGGTTCCACTTCTCTTCTTCCTTTTTATAAAGCTTCTAACCGAAATTTATCCTGCCAACCAACGTCTTCGTCTTGAAGATTTATGGCCTCAGAGTGCCGCGGGGATGCATTTGCACAAGAACAGGACAAATGGACAATGTCGTAGGCATATATTTACCGCATTTTGAAGTACATTCTTCACTTCAAAAGAATTGTGTTCCTGAGGTAACTCTAGATTTAACCACAATAACAACAACAACATTACCCCATTGCCTTAGAGGCTTCCGCCTATGGCGGGGTATAACTCTAGATTTAACCAAAAGTATTAATCAATTATTTGGTCACATGGATTTCATTAGGATTTTTAATTCTGATTGCTTATTCCATCTGTATTCTAGATTTTGGGGATGTAGCACATATGCATATATTATGATCTTTGAGTTTTCTTTAATATAAAAGTTGGCTGATGGTTAAACCATTTTCTTTTTAATTCTCTTCCTTCTTGATAATGTATCAGTTGGGTCTCACTATATCACTCAAGTTCAATTAATTTGCTTATTTTAGGCAGTTCATTTATTATTCTGTGAGTTGGTTTTTGCATTGCTGCATTTTAGTCGGCGGATAAACATTGCTCAATTTAATATATAATCACCATGCTATGGCATGTTTCTTTTTCTTTTTCTTTTGAGGAATCAGAGGAATTGAAAAACTAAGGTATGCTTTTGTGTTAGTTGTAAAATTTGATACATGCCTTCTCCCCTTTTTGTGCAAAAGAAAGAAAAATAGATAACGTTGGGAAATTGTTACTTGAGATTCTTGGTTTGGGCCGGCTTCTTTGATGGTCTAGTACTAGGCCCATCACATTTGCCAGAATGAAGAATTTTAACATTAAATTTGTATGATCTATCTTTCAAGTTCATTGCTAAAGAGGTGTGATGATTATTTCAGTAAACGCAACTGGGTAAAACATATTAGAGTCAAAGTTCCAATTTTTCGCTTATGGCGCCTCACTCTTTTTTGGCCTGCATTATTAGATGGTCAATGAAGTAAAAGAAAAAACCATGTCAAGAATTTGTTCTTGTTTCCCCACTCTACAACAACAACCATCGTAAACGGTATATCTCAACGACAGCAAAAGCTATTGCTAGGGTGTGGGGAGGATAAGAGACTCGCAAACAATGCATCTATCCCAATGAATAGAGAGTTTGTTTCCAATGAGACCTCCGACTTTATATGTACCTGCATATATGACACAATAATAGGAATATAGTGTGCTAGTGTAATAATGAAGGTACACTCACACACCTTGTTTGTTTTTATTTCCCGACTCTGACAAGTCTAATATTCTCTATTCAGTTGCTCATAGACTTATCTCATATGGACTTCCTATTGTTATAAACAATAATTTGGATTTTGGACTTTAACTGTTAGTGTATGTGCCCTAGGCCATGATTTGGATATTTATGTTATGCATTTATTATTAATAAAAGAGGTTTTATTATCATTATTGTTGGTTAGTATGTTACACAATTTTGATATATGTCCCTGATTCATTATTGTTATAGAGATAAAATAATTTATAATCAGTATGAGTATTGATTTGATAATCATGAGATGAGTATGTGTATGATGATACAAATCAATTTCATAGATACTTGTTAAAGAACAGTGTATTTGATAGACTCATCATGAGATTACTACATGGATTAGCGTCATAAGTAAATCTCATGATAGTCGTGTTTTAATCCTTTGACTTGAGATTGTCATAGTTTCCAACATAAGGACTATTATATTTTGACATGATCAAACGTTATCCGTAACTGGATAATAATAAAGGTCATGATTGAATGTGATAGAAATTATGTAGAGGATATTGAACAATCAAGTTAGAATTTGTCCCTCTCTTTTGAGAGAGATATCTTTGGGCCCCTTGATTAGTGAGTCTGTGAAATGCATGGTCGTGCTCAAATGAATTGATTGTGTGATCAATATCATTTGTTATATCAGTCTACTTAGAGATCAAGTAATCATATGTTTGAACAATATAAGTATGACGCTGACCATGACTTATGTTCAAACTAGATATCATGTGACGAAGGGATCAATGCATGTACTATTATTAGGCTAGTTGGACTTTACTCGTATTAATTGGGTAGTTGTAATGCCTTGCTAGAGGCCAATTACGACTTGTTGATTTAATAGCGATTTAATCATCTGCCAATTAATATGGGCCTATCGGGTCACACACAAGAATGCGTATGGCTGAGATTAATAATATTAATAATATTAATATTGGATATTAATTATTATTATTATTATTATTTTCGTTATATATATATATATATATGTTGTCGGATAATAATGAGAGAATCCACATCTGTTATGGATTTTGAATATCCTGATAGAATCCATATCTGATATGGATTTTGATAAGCATCAACTAATCCGATTAGGACTCGGTTTTTGATGTCCATATATGTGTGTGTGTGTATATATATATATATCTGTGTATCTCGTCCTTAGTGGACAGATGAAAATACACACGAAAAAACAGAAAAGCCCTAGAGCCGTTTTGGAGAAAAGTGAGTTCTTCAGCCACGCCGTTTCAAGAGCTAGCACTCTGGGCGGAAGCATTCGTGTGGATACCGACAGAGGGTGATCGTACCATCGCACCTCCTACATTCGCACGTTCTACGTTTGCAGATTTCGAATATATAGAGGTATGGTTTTTGATTTCTTTCATCGAATTAAACGAACAACATGGATCCTTGGTAGGAAATCGGAGATCAAGTTTTGTTTTTCCGCTGCGCGTTTTGCAGTGATCTCGTGGGATTTCTTAACATTAACATGGTTTTTTGATCCTTTTGTGGTTTGTCCTATGAAGTCATTTTATCTATGTTGAGGAATTCTTCCGGTAGATAGGGCAGACAGCTTTTATGTGATGGATATATGTAATCAATAAACCACCAAAGGCATTTTGCTTAAAAGATTGGTATGTTGTAAATCTAACTTATATTTGGACTCGCTGGTGTGCAGTGAATGAAACATTCTTGATGGAGGCATGGGCCTTACCCAGACAACATGCATGTGAAATTTCTAGGTGATGGCTCGGATGCATAAACCATGGATCTTGGTCTTGACTTGTTCTCTAGCTAATAAGGGTATGAGAATTAGATCTTGCTATCTTGATTCAGGACCTCAACGTCAAGGTTGCTAACATTGAAGCTGACATATAATTGACTTAATTTTAGTCACCCTATTGGAAAATTTGTTTGCTGTTTAACAAATACTTGGGATTATTCAGCCTATCCCTGTATGAATGAGGGGTTTTCAGGTATTTCTGGAAATACCATTGGACAAGGTTAAGTGACTACTATGCCATATCAGGGAAAAAAAATATGCAGGTGATGCAAAACAATTTGGTATATGGCAATATATTTGTTCCTTCCCTTTCTAACCCATAGTTCATGCCCGGAACATCAAAAACAGGCACAGCACTTTGAACTGGTATAGCAAACAATTGGGGCCTATTTCATAAACCTATGTTTACAACAAGAAGGCCCTGTCCGTGGGCTGAAGCTACTAGCGTGTAATAGGATTAACGAATCACCTATCGGCTCTACCTTTAGCCAAATTGGTACGTTCGAGATACGTTTAGCCAAATTTGTTTTATTATGGATCATTGGGAAACCGTCTCCGTGTTTTTGTAAACACATGTGTATGAGTGTACATCCGTCCCCTCATACGCTGTTATATCGGGAGTCTCTGAAACGAGCGATAATGTTGTTGTTGGTTTGTTTGAGATACTTTCTGTCATGTTCAAGAATTGGAGGCAATGCGTGAGACAAACATATATTATTCATAGGATCTTTCTATTGTCTTGCAAAAATATACACTCAAAGCAAAAATAGGAAAGGAACGAGGACACATGTATACAAATGAAGTTTGATTAACATGATATGTCTTTATTCCACATCATTTAAGATTAGTAAAAGTTTCATATAAATATCTCAAAAACATAACGGCTAATTTATTGTTTTCCAACTTATAAGTATGGATTTTTTGTGATAGTCATTAACTAACAACTTATAAGTATGGATTAAATACCATACTAGATATATTATATTATGCACATCCATAATTTATTTTAGATTACTAAAATCTAAACTCAATAGTTAGAAAAATATATGGAAAAGAACTTACCCTTAAACTAAATAAGAAATGATTTAAATAAAACATAATTTAAATAAAGAGGTGTGATGATTATTTTCGGTAAGCGCAACTGAGTAAAACATATTAGAGTCAAAGTTCCAATATTTCGCTTATGGCGCCTCACTCTTGTTTGGCCTGCATTATTAGATGGTCAATGAAGTAAAAGAAAAAACCATGTCAAGAATTTGTTCTTGTTTCCCCACTCTACAACAACAACCATCGTAAACGGTATATCTCAACGACAGCAAAAGCTATTGCTAGGGTGTGGGGAGGATAAGAGACTCGCAAACAATGCATCTATCCCAATGAATAGAGAGTTTGTTTCCAATGAGACCTCCGACTTTATATGTACCTGCATATATGACACAATAATAGGAATATAGTGTGCTAGTGTAATAATGAAGGTACACTCACACACCTTGTTTGTTTTTATTTCCCGACTCTGACAAGTCTAATATTCTCTATTCAGTTGCTCATAGACTTATCTCATATGGACTTCCTATTGTTATAAACAATAATTTGGATTTTGGACTTTAACTGTTAGTGTATGTGCCCTAGGCCATGATTTGGATATTTATGTTATGCATTTATTATTAATAAAAGAGGTTTTATTATCATTATTGTTGGTTAGTATGTTACACAATTTTGATATATGTCCCTGATTCATTATTGTTATAGAGATAAAATAATTTATAATCAGTATGAGTATTGATTTGATAATCATGAGATGAGTATGTGTATGATGATACAAATCAATTTCATAGATACTTGTTAAAGAACAGTGTATTTGATAGACTCATCATGAGATTACTACAGGGATTAGCGTCATAAGTAAATCTCATGATAGTCGTGTTTTAATCCTTTGACTTGAGATTGTCATAGTTTCCAACATAAGGACTATTATATTTTGACATGATCAAACGTTATCCGTAACTGGATAATGATAAAGGTCATGATTGAATGTGATAGAAATTATGTAGAGGATATTGAACAATCAAGTTAGAATTTGTCTCTCTCTTTTGAGAGAGATATCTTTGGGCCCCTTGATTAGTGAGTCTGTGAAATGCATGGTCGTGCTCAAATGAATTGATTGTGTGATCAATATCATTTGTTATATCAGTCTACTTAGAGATCGAGTAATCATATGTTTGAACAATATAAGTATGACGCTGACCATGACTTATGTTCAAACTAGATATCATGTGACGAAGGGATCAATGCATGTACTATTATTAGGCTAGTTGGACTTTACTCGTATTAATTGGGTAGTTGTAATGCCTTGCTAGAGGCCAATTACGACTTGTTGATTTAATAGCGATTTAATCATCTGCCAATTAATATGGGCCTATCGGGTCACACACAAGAATGCGTATGGCTGAGATTAATAATATTAATAATATTAATATTGGATATTAATTATTATTATTATTATTTTCGTTATATATATATATATATATATATATATATATGTTGTCGGATAATAATGAGAGAATCCACATCTGTTATGGATTTTGAATATCCTGATAGAATCCATATCTGATATGGATTTTGATAAGCATCAACTAATCCGATTAGGACTCGGTTTTTGATGTCCATATATGTGTGTGTGTGTGTATATATATATATATATCTGTGTATCTCGTCCTTAGTGGACAGATGAAAATACACACGAAAAAACAGAAAAACCCTAGAGCCGTTTTGGAGAAAAGCGAGTTCTTCAGCCACGCCGTTTCAAGAGCTAGCACTCCGGGCGGAAGCATTCGTGTGGATACCGACAGAGGGTGATCGTACCATCGCACCTCCTACATTCGCACGTTCTACGTTTGCAGATTTCGAATATATAGAGGTATGGTTTTTGATTTCTTTCATCGAATTAAACGAACAACATGGATCCTTGGTAGGAAATCGGAGATCAAGTTTTGTTTTTCCGCTGCGCGTTTTACAGTGATCTCGTGGGATTTCTTAACATTAACATGGTTTTTTGATCCTTTTGTGGTTTGTCCTATGAAGTCATTTTATCTATGTTGAGGAATTCTTCCGGTAGATAGTGTTGAAGAATATACTGTATACCATAGATAGTGTGCTTACCAAAGATAGTTGATTGACCATAATTATAGGGATTGCGTAATTATAGGAAGCCATTATTGGTGATTGATGTAGTAGTTAATTGTGATTGATATGTGATTGATATACTTACCATATTAGTATGAGAGTAGGAGCTATATATGACTGATGTATTGTATTGAAAAATGTATGAATGAGAATTGATTCCCTCTTCATCATGTTATTCCTTTCTTAACATGGTATCAGAGCGAGGTTAGTGTATCCTGCGGACTCAGATTACCTATCATCATCGTCCAAATTTTTTTTACCTTTCGACCAAGTGACCAGACCAAACCAAGAGTAACTGTCCTGAACCACAATGGACAGCGGCAAGGCCATAGAAGGCAGCAAAGGGACTGAGGGTGGCAGCAGTAACCCTCAACCACCTGTTTTTCCATCCGAATTTGTTCAACTTCTGGAATTGTTCCAGAAACTACAACCACAAACAATTCCAGAACATGTCAACGTAGGCATTAAGCTCAATGGAGACAATTATCTCCTTTGGGCTAACTTGATGGATACAGCCATCGGCGGAAGGGGGAGGAGCTCCCACATCAAAGGGGTTCCTCCACCCCCCCAACCAACCGAGACTGGATACGCAAAGTGGAAACAAGAAGACCAGGCAGTGTTTATGTGGCTGATCCAAAACATTGAGTCCAATCTAATTGGAAATGTCAGCCGATACCCTACTGCTAAGGCCTTGTGGGACGGCCTAGCCACAACGTACGGGTCCAGTACCGATTCATTACATACGTATACACTTCACCAACGAGCCAGCACAGTCCGCCAAGGAGGCGGCTCGTTGGAATCTTGCTGGGACAAACTAGTTGGAATTTGGATGAACATTGATGAAAGAGAACCCAACCCAATGACCTGCCCCACTGATATTGAACTGTATCATAAGAAAATTCAAGAGTATCGATTGTTTCAGTTAATGGATGCGGTGGACAATCGATTTGAAGGCATAAAAAAGGACTTGCTTAAACGAGATCCTCTTCCCACGGTAGAAGCCGCCTTCGGCGAATTAAAGAGGGAAGAAATCAGAATGTCATATTTGGAGAGAGTCCCCTCAGTACCACATGACACATCACTGGGGACTGGTTTACATATTTCGGGCAGAGGCGGAGGAAAATCATCGCAGAGCAGGGGAAGAGGAAGAGGCCGAGCACCGTCTCAAGGCCGGGGATTACCTGTCACCGAGAAGCAACAACAGCCTCAGACCTCACCACCACCGCGCTCCTCCGGTTTGCCTCCATCGCGAAATCCACAACCAGTACGGTGCACTCACTGCGGAAGACGGGGCCACAGCCAGGAGAATTGCTTCGAAATTGTTGGGTTCCCAGATTGGTGGGAAAACAGAAGAAATAATGGTGGAGGACGTGGGGGGACGGCTGCAGCCGCCATTACCACAGAAAGCAGCGGCGGAATTTCTGAGGAGACAGAGGAAAAACCAGCGGGGACTGCAGGTATTAGGGTTGAGAGGAAGGTTAAAAACCCCTCTCACCCTTTATTTCAGTACAATACCATTTCTACCCCTGCAGGTTATGATAATTACAGAGGTAATATTAGTGGGTCAGCTGAACCGGATAACCCACAAAACCCAGCCACCCGACCCACTGCAGTCCAAACCGAACCAGAACACACCCAAACAATTGAACCACCACTAATATTACCCAAACCCACATTAAACTTTGCTCAAGCATATTCGGCAAAATCAAAACCAGATAACAAACCCGCATTAGTACCCTGGATCCTCGACAGTGGTGCCACTGACACCATGACTAATGATATTCGGGACTTCACTACCCTCACATCCCCACAGAAAACACATGTTCTTACTGCTAATGGTGACATGATTCCAGTACAGAGTGAGGGCACTATCCATATAACCCCAAACCTACGAATGACAAATTGCTTATATGTACCATCCCTGTCCTCAAAATTGTTATCCATTAGCCAAGCCACTCATGAATTAAATTGCCGTGTACTAATATATCCCACTCATTGTCTCTTGCAGGACCTTCGCACGAGGAGAATCATTGGTCATGGTACTGAACGGGGTGGCTTGTATTATGTGGATGCGGCAGTACAACAGGGACAGTCTAATCTTGCTAACGGAACGTCCCACGAGAAACTTTGGCTATGGCATCGTCGTCTAGGTCACCCATCTTTTGGCTACCTTAAGCATTTATTTCCTAATTTGTCTTTGTCTGGTTCCAATAAAATGCATTGTGAGACTTGTATTAAAGCTAAACACACTCGTTCGTCGTTTCCATCAAATAATACTCGTGTGAGTCAAATGTTTGCTCTTGTACACTCTGATGTTTGGGGTCCATCTCCTTGTCCTACTACCCCAGGTTTTCGTTATTTTGTACTATTTGTTGATGACTTCTCTCGTATGACATGGGTATACTTTCTAAAGCGTAAATCAGAAGTCTATGCCAAGTTTATTGAGTTCTATCACATGATTAAGACTCAGTTTAATACCCAAATAAAAATCCTACGGTCAGATAATGGGGGAGAATATCAGTATTCCGAGCTTCGATCTTTCTTTACAACAAATGGCCTATTATACCAGACATCATGTTCCAATACTCCACAACAAAACGGAGTTGCGGAACGTAAAAATCGAGTCCTCCTTGAAATGGCGCGAGCCATGATCATTGAGTCTAAAGTTCCTCCAAGTTATTGGCCGGAAGCAGTCGCAACGGCTACATACCTCACTAATCGTCTTCCGAGTACCATACTTAACCATCACACCCCATTGGATACACTCTCTACCCAAACAACCATTCCCTCCATTTTAAATCTTCCTCCACGGGTTTTTGGGTGTACGGTCTTTGTCCACATCAATAAAAATGCCAGAACCAAACTCGACCCCTGTGCTGAAAAATGTGTCTTTGTCGGGTATGCTACCCATCAGAAAGGATATCGATGTTTCAATCCTCATACCCATCGATTACACATTACTATGGACTGCACTTTCATCGAACCAGAATATTTTTACCACTCTCGGTCTCAGGGGGAGAATAAATCAGAGACCCTCGATTGGTGTCATAGCCTTGATGGATCACCAGATATCCCACTCATGATACAGGGCACAACCACAGTACCTGAAAATGCTTGTCCAAGTGCGGATGGTTCAAATACGGATGGTCCACCTGAGGTAAATCTAGAAGTTCAAAATTTGTCCATACCTGAACATGATAACCCCATCCCGGGTTCACCCGTTTCATCTGATCTCACTATATTACCCTGTGATTATACTAACCTGCCAGTTGAGCCACAGATGGAAGAATCTCAGGTCAGAGTTCTACCTCCCCGAGAAAATAGAGGCGTTCCTCCTCGTAGGTACTCTCCCGAGAAGATAACGAAAAAGGCAAGATATCCAGTAAATGTTCCAGAAGGGAATCTTGCAGAACAAGCGAAAACATTTCTAGCAGCATTATGTTCAGAGAATGTTCCGAAGAATGTAGATGAAGCTCAGAAATCCCCTGAATGGCGACAGGCCATGGAGACTGAAATGAACGCATTAATTGCAAATAATACGTGGGAAAGGAGTGCATTACCACCAGGAAAAAGAACTGTAGGGTGCCGATGGATCTTCACCATCAAATACAAAGTCGATGGAAGTGTGGAAAGATACAAGGCAAGACTGGTAGCAAAGGGATACACTCAGACATATGGGATCGACTACTCGGAGACATTTTCACCTGTGGCAAAAATTGATACTATTCGGGTATTGTTTTCCATTGCTGCTACTAAGGGGTGGCCTTTACATCAGTTTGATGTCAAGAATGCCTTTCTCCATGGAGAATTAAAAGAGGAGGTTTACATGGATCCACCCCTGGGTTTTTCACAGAAGTTCAGTCAGGGGGAGGTATGTAGGTTGCGGAAGTCACTATATGGCTTAAAACAGTCTCCGAGGGCATGGTTCGGACGATTCACTGTGGTGATGAAAAGACATGGATATAAGCAAAGCAATTCTGATCACACTTTGTTTATAAAGCAGAGAGGTACGCTGTTAACATGCTTAATTATTTATGTTGATGACATGATTATAACAGGAGACGACCATGAGGAGATGGGTCAACTCCGGAGAAATTTGTTTACGGAGTTCGAAATGAAGGACCTTGGTGGACTCAAGTATTTTCTTGGAATAGAAGTGTTACGGTCCACACAAGGTATCTTTATATCACAGTGAAAGTATGTGTTAGATCTTTTAACGGAGGTTGGAATGCTAGATTGTAAGCCCAGTGATACACCCATGGTAATGAATCACAAGCTCCAGATAACTGAAGGTGCTCCACATGTAGATATAAGTCAATATCAGAGATTAGTAGGGAGATTGATATATCTTGCTCACACTCGCCCAGATATTGCATATGCCGTTGGAATAGTAAGTCAGTTTATGCACAGACCACAAAAACAACACATGGATGCAGTCTTTCGAATCCTACGATATCTCAAGGGATCTCCGAACCGAGGAATTTTGTTTAAGAATAATGGACATTTGGACATTGACGTGTTCACTGATGCTGACTGGGCAGGTAATCCGAATGATCGCCGATCCACATCTGGGTACTTCGCACGCGTTGGTGGCAATCTTGTAACGTGGCGAAGTAAGAAACAGAAGGTTGTTTCCTTATCTAGTGCTGAAGCTGAATTTAGAGGGGTCGCCAAGGGAGTTATGGAGGTACTGTGGCTAAAAAAGTTGCTGGATGAGTTAGGATTCCCATTGGAAAAGGCCGCTAGAGTATATTGTGACAACACTGCAGCAATAAGTATTTCAGAAAATCCCGTACAGCACGACCGAACGAAGCATGTGGAAGTGGATAGACATTTCATAAAAGAAAAGTTAGAAGGAGGCATCATTGAGCTACCTCATGTACGATCCGAAGACCAGTTGGCTGACATTCTTACAAAGGCAGTTGATGGACGAAGTTTTCTAAGTGTTTTGTCCAAGTTAAGTATTGGAGATCCCACTACTTAACTTGAGGGGGAGTGTTGAAGAATATACTGTATACCATAGATAGTGTGCTTACCAAAGATAGTTGATTGACCATAATTATAGGGATTGCGTAATTATAGGAAGCCATTATTGGTGATTGATGTAGTAGTTAATTGTGATTGATATGTGATTGATATACTTACCATATTAGTATGAGAGTAGGAGCTATATATGACTGATGTATTGTATTGAAAAATGTATGAATGAGAATTGATTCCCTCTTCATCATGTTATTCCTTTCTTAACAGATAGGGCAGACAGCTTTTATGTGATGGATATATGTAATCAATAAACCACCAAAGACATTTTGCTTAAAAGATTGGTATGTTGTAAATCTAACTTATATTTGGACTCGCTGGTGTGCAGTGAATGAAACATTCTTGATGGAGGCATGGGCCTTACCCAGACAACATGCATGTGAAATTTCTAGGTGATGGCTCGGATGCATAAACCATGGATCTTGGTCTTGACTTGTTCTCTAGCTAATAAGGGTATGAGAATTAGATCTTGCTATCTTGATTCAGGACCTCAACGTCAAGGTTGCTAACATTGAAGCTGACATATAATTGACTTAATTTTAGTCACCCTATTGGAAAATTTGTTTGCTGTTTAACAAATACTTGGGATTATTCAGCCTATCCCTGTATGAATGAGGGGTTTTCAGGTATTTCTGGAAATACCATTGGACAAGGTTAAGTGACTACTATGCCATATCAGGGAAAAAAATATGCAGGTGATGCAAAACAATTTGGTATATGGCAATATATTTGTCCCTTCCCTTTCTAACCCATAGTTCATGCCCGGAACATCAAAAACAGGCATAGCACTTTGAACTGGTATAGCAAACAATTGGGAAACCGTCTCCGTGTTTTTGTAAACACATGTGTATGAGTGTACATCCGTCCCCTCATACGCTGTTATATCGGGAGTCTCTGAAACGAGCGATAATGTTGTTGTTGGTTTGTTTGAGATACTTTCTGTCATGTTCAAGAATTGGAGGCAATGCGTGAGACAAACATATATTATTCATAGGATCTTTCTATTGTCTTGCAAAAATATACACTCAAAGCAAAAATAGGAAAGGAACGAGGACACATGTATACAAATGAAGTTTGATTAACATGATATGTCTTTATTCCACATCATTTAAGATTAGTAAAAGTTTCATATAAATATCTCAAAAACATAACGGCTAATTTATTGTTTTCCAACTTATAAGTATGGATTTTTTTTGATAGTCATTAACTAACAACTTATAAGTATGGATTAAATACCATACTAGATATATTATATTATGCACATCCATAATTTATTTTAGATTACTAAAATCTAAACTCAATAGTTAGAAAAATATATGGAAAAGAACTTACCCTTAAACTAAATAAGAAATGATTTAAATAAAACATAATTTAAATAAAGAGGTGTGATGATTATTTTCGGTAAGCGCAACTGAGTAAAACATATTAGAGTCAAAGTTCCAATATTTCGCTTATGGCGCCTCACTCTTGTTTGGCCTGCATTATTAGATGGTCAATGAAGTAAAAGAAAAAACCATGTCAAGAATTTGTTCTTGTTTCCCCACTCTACAACAACAACCACCATAAGCAGTATATCTCAAAGACAGCAAAAGCTATTGTTAGGGTCTGGGGAGGATAAGAGACTCGCAAACAATGCATCCATCCCAATGAATAGAGAGTTTGTTTCCAATGAGACCTCCGGCTCTATATGTACATGCATATGTGACACAATAATAAGAATATAGTGTGCTAGTGTAATAATGAAGGTACACTCACACACCTTGTTTGTTTTTATTTCCCGTCTCTGACAAAGTCTAATATTCTCTATTCAGTTGCTCATAGACTTATCTCATATGGACTTCCTATTGCTAAAAACAATAATTTGGATTTTGGACTTTAACATGGTTTTACAAAATGAAGTTTGATTAAGATGATATTTCTTTATTCCACATCACTAAGATTCATAAAATTTTCATATAAAAATTTCAAGCACATAACAGTTAATTTATTATTTTCCATCTTAGTCATATGAATTTTTTTGTGATAGTCATTTGCTGACTATGTACATAAATAAAAAGATCGAAAACTTAGTATTATTAATTCTAAAACTAAAGTATCTCTGTTAAATTTGGGTATAACCTGTCAACCTTTCATCAATTAATAATATGGTACAAGTGCTGATTATTTTAAGTTTGTTCTAAAAAGTATACTACGTTATTTATATTTCTCGAAATAATGCAAGATTTTATTTATATTTCTCGAAGGAAATACATATTCTATAGCATTATTATTATCTCACTCGTATTTTTCACTGTATAAAAATAATTTTTTATGAAATAATGGTACTATTTATAATAATGAATCACATCATACTAAAGAACACAATATAAAGATTAAAATAAATACTATATTAAATATTTTATATATTACAGTCTTTTTCAATCATTTGATTTACGTTTTTCCTCTTCCCCATTCTTTATTCCATTTCTCCTTATACACCTCTTTACTCTTCCAATTCTCCACAATGTTTAAGACCTTAAAAAATATGGTCACTTTTTTCTAAAAACTAATTACATTTTATTCTTAAAGAATGCATTACATTACAAGGATCAAATTAAATACCATATTAGATATATTATATTATATACATCGATAATTTTTTTTTAAATTACTAAAATCTAAACTCAAAAGTTAGAAAAATACATGGAAAAGAACAGACCCTTAAAATAAACAAGAAATGATTTAAATAAAACATAATTTTAACCATAAAATAATGAATAATCGAACGCACTTGTCATGAATTAATGTCCACTCACAAAAAAAAAAAAAGTTTGTCCAAAAGAAAAGATGAACTTAAAACAAAATTCTTCTACTAGGAAAGATAAAAAAAGAATGGTAATGAAAAATAAAAGAGTTATAAAACCTTAAAACCTGAAATTTGTAAGCCTCGAAACAGTGTTTCCCAGAGCGGTTTAACGCTCCTCGCACTCTAACATCTCTGTAGACAGCTGGCGGCGACGCTCCCTTGAGGCGGTTCGAACGGCTATATATCTAAGGATCAGAGTTCACAAATTCCCTACTTCTTCTTGATATTTTTCTGTCTGCTCAAAGAATAAAGCCCCCACTCCAACACCGATGGCGACTTCTAACGTCTCTAAGCACGCTCATCGCACTTCAACATCCCTGAAGGCGCTGGCGATCCCTTGACGCAGTTTCCGACGGTATCTAGGATTAGCGTTCACAATTCTCATACTTCTTGATAGTTTCCGTCTCCTTAAACAATATTCAAGAAGAAAGCCCCCACTTCAAGGCGATTTCTAACGTCTCTAAGCATGCTCATCGCACTTCAACATCCCTGAAGGCGCCGGCGACGCTCCCTTGAGCCGATGAACATGGGGAAAAAAGCGCAGGTAACACGCAACTCACAGTTAGTACGTGATTTCTTGACTCCTCTCCATGTGCCCACATATAGTCGCATCTACCACTTGAGGTTTTCACAAATATGTTTTCTTCCCTCAGGTGATTGAGATAGTCCAAGGTTCAATTTTGCGGCAACTTGACGATGAAGAATTATTCGTTGTTCAAGGAGTCTTGAAGTTGGAGACTTTGAAGGAGATAGTAGTCTCTCCAGTTATAGAGCTTTCGAATGTGCTTCAAAGATTCCTAGAGATCTTGATGGCATAAAAGTGTAGATTGTTAATTAATGATCCCCTGCTTTTAGCCTTAGGTGTGGATGGGTGTATTTCTTGTACATCTTCTGGTGAGAACAAGATTTTTTGCCAATGTCAATTTGGTCAAGGTTAAATGTTATATTAATGATATATTACCCTATTTGGCTAATCTTAGGTTTCTAACGTCTTTACATTGCCTTGTTTTGAAGATGTGGTCGTTTCGTCATGCTTCTATGCTTTCTGGACGAAGTATGTGGTGAATGTATCAAACTTTGCTTACTTTGCAGGTGGTTCAAATAATTCATCACTTGCAATTTTGTGTTGGGGGTTTCAAAGATCAGGTTGAACATGTTGAGAGGATTGCAACGATGATTTTTTCCATTACTTCTTGTTCTTCTGAAGGTTTGTATATCCTGTGCGTATTCAATTTTGATAGTTGCGTCTTTTTTTTTTTCTTGTCTTCTCTCTTGGTTCCTAATTCAGACTCAGGGAGTAAATTTGGAGGCTTTAGAAATTGTCAAAGAAGTCAATTAGCCTTTTTTTGAGCATATTATCAGTCTCCCCAAAACATGGAAGGTAACAATCTCCTCTACATTTGAAACTTGCTGGAGTGTCTGCTTTTGGTGCTGTCATTCTGCAGTTGATAGTTGTTCAATTTTGTCTGGTATAAGTAATTGAGGTTTTCGGTGATTATAAGTATCTATACAGAGATGCCATGCAGATGTGTCCAAGAAACATGTTTCGGTGCTATGAATATCGAAAATAATAAACAGGAAATCATCTAGCATGTCCATCCTTGTTACTTCATGAATTGCGAGTTTTAGTGAGGGACTAGTTTGTGATCCGTGTGTTGTTCGACGCAAAATAAACTGTAATGCCTGAAATAACAGAAGTCTATTGCTCTTTGGAAGATACAGTGGATGAGTCTGGCCGTGGAAATAGAATTGCTAATGTCTAGGGATTAGCTTATGTGTAGCAGTGACATGTTTGGTGAAATAAATGCTTATAAGCTTAAAAAGATACAACATATTTACAAGGATAGATAGATCTAATGTTTTGCTTACATAAAGATGTACGTTAAAGTGTTGGTTTTTTTTATATTATATATAAACAAAATCATCCTAGAAATTTATTTGGTATCACATGTGATTGGAAATTTTGGAGAGTAACAATGTAGAGATATTATTGTAATTGGTCAAAGATATCTATATCTTTCCTTAAAAAATTGATAAGCCTGAGGGTTCTTAACTTGGTGCTGTTTAACAGTATGTTAATGATCATTGTAGAGAGTAATAGGGAAAAGGAAAGACGAGATTTGAGAGATGGCCTCTGTATGAGAAATCGAACTCTATGAAAAGAAAGAGACGAATGGATCAGAAACTTATTGTGTCTGTTTTTTTTTATTCTATCTGAGCTTATTATGGTTGAAATTCTTGATTCCCTCTTTTATTCAATATTCAGTGTTCCGTTTGAAAATTAAGGGTTTGGGGCCAAAACTGTGTTGCATACCCACTACCTGTTTGTTAAATGTCCTCAACAAAATATTGATAATTGAAGAAGATGTCTGATATTTCTGCTCGGGATGGTTGCATATTTGCTCTGTTCCGATATTCTACTTACCTAGTGGCGGTCTTCCTATGTGAACTGGTATAGATGAAGTAGGGTAGTTCTTCCCAGTATTTGGTTCCCTTAGCATATGGCCTCAAGGTGCTCGAGGCTGTTCCTTTCGTATGTCCACATTTGAGATATCCAGGTGCTAAAATTCCTTTCTCGTTTCCTTATATTTATATCATTGCTGACTTGATGAATTTGTTAAATAACTTCTCTCATGAATAGTTTGCTGATTCTGTTAAGCAAGGATTTTTAATGGTGTTATCTCTTCTTCCTGTGTGGTTATATGAACTGAGGATCTGTTTTTAATGCCATTATGTGCTTTGTTAAGTAATTCAATCAATTGCCTAGAGTTCACTCAAGGGGGACCATGTGTTATGATTAACAAATTTGTTATGGGCAAGTGATTCTCAGAAAGTCATCTCTAGGCATTGATGGTTTGGTGTGTCAGGTGCTCATAAGCATGTGGTCATTGTGTATTTCTTCAACCTGATTGTTCATTCTGTGACTCTATTGTGTTGTCTCCTACTGCTGATTGCTCCAGGAGGAGATGGATGGCTGCAATCTTGCAAGTAAACTCTAAACTGATGGATCCAGCTCTTTTATATTTTACTAAGTTCATAATCATCCTATGGCTCAGTTATCAAAGTTTTTTCCTTGTTTACTTGTCTCGTTCTGTTGGTAATATTATGTTTGGTCTGATCTTGAATATGTGATTTGAAGTAATATGAAATGGTTATTGCTGGTCCAACAGTTTCTCTAGTGAATGAGTCTGTGAGTCTCTGGTATTCCACCTTCATGATGGTGTGTTGGCATAAGTTATATTTGAAGGTATAAAATGGCCATGGCTGTATCAAAATATTTAACCTAGTTAGTGCATCCTGAAAGTTTGTTGAATGTGTCACCGTAATATTGGAGTATGCCAAGAAAAATATGGTAACTGGAAAGTTTTTTCTTACATATTGTTATACTAGGCATGTGTTATGGCATCTTTGTTTATTGTTGAACGGTTATAAGCTGTGTGCCATATTTATAGTTGGTCAGCCATAATGCGTATGCCATTGTTTTGTGTTGAGGCCTCCTTAGTTGACTGAAAGGAAAGGAAGGTGAGTTCCTCAAGGGACGAGGACTCTTTTGCTTCTCAAGGAAGGAGGGTATTTCCTTCACATAGTTGTTGAGCTGGATGTGTTTTTCCCAGCATTGTTGTGGCCATTATTGCCTGTATTGTCCGAATGAACAAGTTCCTCTGAGCTATGAACAAGAATGGTATTGTTCCTCTGAGTCATAGACATGGACTCCGCTGAGTTATTCATTTTATTGTTATGGCCATTGTAGCCAATTGTTGTTTGAATGAATAAGGGTCCCTCTGAGCTATGAACAAGAATAGTATTGTTCCTCTAAGTCATAGACAAGGACCCCTCTAAGTCATTCTGTTTAAGTTTGAAAGAACAAGAGTCTCCTTGTGCTATGGACAACCTCTAAGCCATGCACAAGAACTCCTCTGAGTCATTCCACGTGTTGTTGAGGCCTTAGTTGCCATTGATGTTGAGTTGGATGTGTTTTCCAGCATGTTTATTGTGGCCATTCTTGCCCATATTGTTGAGCTGGATGTGTTTTCCCAGCTGTCTTGAGTTGCAATTATTACTTGATGCCATGCATGTCCTAGTATCACTTGTAAGTTGTTGCTTCCTGATGTTGTATATGATTGATGCACTAACAGGTTGAATGTCATGTTGTCTTGTGGCTCTCTGTTTGTGAAAGTATACATGAATAATAATGCATTAAGTATGTCTCAACATGAGTATCGTTGATCCCTGAATGGTTCAAGATGGCTTATCTGTTAGATGTTGATAGGGTCATATGTCCCTTAATTGGTCTGTATGAACGATTAATGTAACTGTGATTTATCTCCTAAATTACTGAATTCTTGTTCCTAGCTTCCTTTATTTGGTTACATTTCTTTGATAAAATTTCTTCTGGCCTCGTGTCATTTATCCATCTACGTTGTTTCAGCATCAAGTATGTCTCGAGTATGGTTACTTGTTTACCTTTAAATTTCTGTAGTTCCTTGGATCTGAGTTAACGCTGGGTAGCTCAGTCTTCTTTATCTCTCCTCCAGGCTACCTCCTTGGATGTTGTTTTCCCATTAATGGATTCTAAACTACTATACAGTTCACTTTTGCTAAACCTTGCTTATTTGACTGTGTTTATTCTATCATGCCCCTTCCTTCCTATCCCATTTCTGTTTGGGTAAGTAATGTGATGCTGTGTGGAGGGGTGCTGTGCATGTGCTCTCTGCAGTCCGCATTCCTTGTCTGTACTGCAGGTGTATCTACTCTCATGCAGGAAGGATCCAAAGCTGTTTACTATTAAGTGGAATGCAGGGCAGATACATTCTTGATGGCAGCTCAAGGATACAAGTTTTCCTTTGTTTTTTTACTAACAACGTTGTGCAGTATGAAGAATTGTTTTGTCTCTTCCTCTGTTGGTGATACCAGGGAACTACTGATGTTTTTCTGCAGGACTGCATCTGTTTTACTCGAGGAAGGAACCCGATGTCTGGTGTATTCAGTCTGTCTATACCGAAAATTACTGCCTGAGGACTCAAAAGACGACAAGCACACAGCAGGAGCAAAGGTCAGGTTTGCTAAAATCACTATGATCCATCACAACCTTGGCATGGTAAGACCAGTTGAGCAACTTTGGTGCTCTAAAAAGGTTACTGCAGGTCTTTTCCCTGCATACCAGCCTTCTTACTTCGTTTGTCTCCTTGAAATCTTAAGTGGTAAGATGTGTATCTGCTGTTTTTCAATATGTGGTGTATGCTATGTGTTTCTTACTTAATTGGGATATAAGGCATGTGAAAATTGTCTCCTGGTGCATGTTTCTGGTAGAACATACTGCTCCACCATTTATGAGTATATGATGAATGTCTCTTCCCTTCTCAATCATCTATTATTATCTGAATGAGTCTTGCTTCTCATCTTTGTTCTTCATCCCATGTTCCCCGATAACTTATCTTGGTATAATATAAGGGTTGAATATGTTTCACCTGATCTGATATGTTCCTGCATTCTGGGGTTTATCCTACTAAATGTGGTTCAATACCCACTAGTTTCCTACCGTCTATTCTCTTCCCCTTCATCACTGTTTTGCAAGGTCAATCTTTTTTTTCCATTTCAAGGGCTACCTGTTAACATTTACAGGTGAACAGCGATATAGAATTATATCTGTAAAATACTTTCAAAACTGGAGCAATGGAGCTGAGCTAGTGACTGACGGACGGATCCAACAGGTATATGTGTCATAGCATTCATTCAACAACTTACTAGTGTCTGTATATTTGTTTCATTCAACAACTTCCCCTTCATCACTGTTTTGCAAGGTCAATCTTTTTTTTTCCATTTTAAGGGCTACCTGTTAACATTTACAGGCGAACAGCGATATAGAATTATATCTGTAAAATACTTTCAAAACTGGAGCAATGGAGCTGAGCTAGTGACTGACGGACGGATCCAACAGGTATATGTGTCATAGCATTCATTCAACAACTTACTAGTGTCTCTATATTTGTTTCATTCAACAACTTCCCCTTCATCACTGTTTTGCAAGGTTAATCTTTTTTTTCCATTTCAAGGGCTACCTGTTAACATTTACAGGTGAACAGCGATATAGAATTATATCTGTAAAATACTTTCAAAACTGGAGCAATGGAGCTGAGCTAGTGACTGACGGACGGATCCAACAGGTATATGTGTCATAGCATTCATTCAACAACTTACTAGTGTCTGTATATTTGTTTCATTCAACAACTTCCTCTTCATCACTGTTTTGCAAGGTTAATCTTTTTTTTCCATTTCAAGGGCTACCTGTTAACATTTACAGGTGAACAGCGATATAGAATTATATCTGTAAAATACTTTCAAAACTGGAGCAATGGAGCTGAGCTAGTGACCGACGGACGGATCCAACAGGTATATGTGTCATAGCATTCATTCAACAACTTACTAGTGTCTGTATATTTGTTTCATTCAACAACTTCCCATTCATCACTGTTTTGCAAGGTCAATCTTTTTTTTCCATTTTAAGGGCTACCTGTTAACATTTACAGGTGAACAGCGATATAGAATTATATCTGTAAAATACTTTCAAAACTGGAGCAATGGAGCTGAGCTAGTGACTAACGGACGGATCCAACAGGTATATGTGTCATAGCATTCATTCAACAACTTACTAGTGTCTGTATATTTGTTTCAGGTACTATACAAAGAGTTTTGTTCAGCAAATCATTAACTAATAATCATCAGGTTTACAAGGCTTGGATAAGTCAACTTCAAGACTTCCCTATATTCATGGCATATCTTGCAAACTTGCTGCATTTACTATGCACCAAGTTTGAGGGATAGTATTGAGGAACACATGAACTCAACCATCATGCACCAAACATCGGTGTTCCGGTCTGATCACGGTAGATGCACATTGAAAGGATTCATTATATATAATTATTTGATGAACGCATTTTATATTTTTCCGGGTGTACAACTCTATGGGATGGATGTTAATTTACCCTTTCCTGTGCTTATTCCATCATCTCCTTCTCTCTCCTATCATATCACTGCTGCAACTCTGATTGTCTTTTCTCCATGATTCATGCTGCAAATCTATCCGTTGGGAGCTGCACGATTGATGTCTGATGGGAGTTGTTCAACTAGCCGTTGTGGCTCATCATCTCCAAGGGAAGGTCTTCTTCCCTAACCTTAACTCTATGATGTGTGTATATATTCCGATGTATCCGAACATTCAAATGACAAGGAAAAAAATTAATAAACTTAGGTTTATTTTTTTGTTCTTTTGTTCCTCTTCCAGCTTCTTTATTACTATGGTTTCATGAATGAGAAGGGACCGATTGGTCTTAATCACTTGAATTATGTTCTTCCTTCTCCATATTGATGTTTCTTCTAATTAATTTTCTCCTTACTTTAGTTAATTATGATTATTGCTTCCTTCAAATTGTATGGTCTGATTATTGTCTGCATGTTAAGGATTGAACCCTAACCCTGTTGGCTGCAAATGTTAGACCTAACTCCAACACATGACACACATAAGTTTGTTAGAGTTGTCCAATTAATTGACACTGGGTGAGAATTTCAATCCATTTCCTAAAGATAGTTGTATGTACCCTTGGCTTCATATTTGAGAGGCCTGATTCAAGCTCCTTTTTGATGGTTGTACTCCAGGAAATTTGTAGTAGATTGTTAATTAATGATTCCTTGCGGCAAAGATGACACTGGAGCATTTGATACGTAGATACAAGTAACAACTATTTTTTCTTAATTAGTCTGCTTATGTGATTTTATCCTTCATCCTGGTGAATCATTATAGAATTTTTCTCTGAAGATTCGTTGTTACTTCTTATTTTTCTTGGCATGCACGATTCATATTTACCATACGGAAGAAGTTATACTTTGTGCCTTGCCGTACCATGACATGCATGAGTTTGTTAGAGTTGTCCAATTAATTGACACTGGGTGAGAATTTCAATCCATTTCATAAAAATAGTTGTATGTACCATTGGCTGCATATTTGAGAGGCCTGATTCAAGCTCCTCTTTGACGATTGTACTCCAGGAAATCTGTACTAGTTGAATTTAGGAATCGTATCTCTGTCATCATACACTTACTTTTATTATTATTATTATTATTTTTTTTGCATTTGAATGCAGAGATAGTGGATGGAAATTTCTGGATGGGATAAAAAAATTCAGGTGCACCTCCTCCTAGGAAAGTGATCGTGCAGCAGTGTGTTATTGCTGATTTGGGCCTTTTGGAGCTTATTTGCAATTATGTAAGTTATTTTATGAACATTACTATGTCTGGTGAATTTGTCTCATTGAATGGCTGGCTGAAAGTATCATCTTATCAGGCATTGCCCACAAAAAAGTCACGGCCTTTGACACCTCTGACTGCATTTTGCACAGTAACTGTTATTGAAGTTTTGGGGTCACTTGATATGATGGACAGTGATATTGTTAAACGAATTCTTCCATATTTAATTTTGGTTCTTCAACCTGGTTCCGAAGAAAATATTGAACAGAAGGTATGTCTGCAAATTGTGAAGAAGTATATATTAATCTTTTCTTGCTAAAAGTTGTTTAACTTTCTTGTACCATTAATAAATGATTCAACTATTGATAGTTTGGACAAGATACTGTTACAAGAATATTGCCTATCTACTTCTGATTCTCCCCAGGGCAGTTATTTGTCTCACCTAGTGGGAATAATACTTGGGGGTTTTTGTGAGGACTGAATTGATTGTAATGTTAGATTTTTATTCTATACATTTTCATGGGCAGGTGCCTTGATGATTGTTGGGTTGCTTGCTCAAAAGGTGGCACTTCCTCCAACTCTTGTTAAAAGCTCGATGTTCGCTTGCTCTCTTGGCCAAGGAGGACGTGAAAATGTCAAATGACATGCGATTGTTTCATATGTCATTTACGGCCTTGATCAACCTTGTTCAGGTACTTTAGAGAGCTGTTAGCACTTGACTTTCTTAGTGCTATACTCTAGACATAAATGTAGTTTTGTACATTATGGCAGTAAACAAGAGCAGAAGATGAAAGGTGTGGAGAAATTTGTTCTTAATAAAAGAAAGAGAAAAGAACTTTGATATCTTTTCCTGAGCATGGACCGATATCACTTCACACTCCAAGTAAACTTGCTCTTTTTTCTTTATATTATTTATTTATTTATTTACTTAGTTACTTAACGATTTTGCTAGTGAAGTTTTGCGCCCCAGGTCTGCCCTTTATTCCTGGTATTTGCCTTCTGTCGCTGACTTGTGTCTCCGCTTGGGATCTATTTTGCTAGTTGCAACATGTGGGGTTGATTCCGTGGAAGATTGTTGATATCTTAGTAAAAATCAGGTGCTTCTGTTAATTTTTGACAAGGATAACAATTATTTGAGATATTTTCCTTGTTTTAATCAATGTTAATTTACATGCTTATGTGTCATGGCCATTGGTATTTGAAGGGCTATCTCCCCATTTCTCCATGAACTCGTCGAGAAATTCAATATTGAAAACTTCATGATAATGTTTTTCATCTCCCTTGTGGAGCACATATACACCCTTGTGTTATATTATTTGCTCATGTGATTGTGTTTTTTCTAATACCTTTTGGTTTGCAGCTCCTCTGATAAAAAGTGTCATGAAAAAATTAGGGAGATTTGCGTTGATGGTTTGATCGCTACACTGCTTAAATCGTGCTTGAGGACTTTTAAAATCTGTGGTGGTTCAGTATATTCTGAATCAGGTTAGATAAATATAGTTGGGTCTCTGAGGGATGGTTCTGTTGGCACGAAGGTGGTATTTTCTATCTCATTTGACATGTTTGAATAATTTTGTTTGCTTTTCTTATTTTATGGAGAAACAAAATGCTCAAGAATTGTTTGTATATCACCATCTGAATTGGTAAAACTCGACTGCCTCTATCTGGTATTGATATTTTTGTTTAGGTACAGTTAATGTTCATATCATATCTTTTTTTGTAAGTACGTTCATATCATATCATTGTTAATAGTTGGGTTTTTTCATTTTTTTCAGCTGTTTGAATCATCTTATGCATGAGGTGACTTTTGTGGGTGTCTATTTTTTATATACGCATTAGATGTAATGGTCCTTGGTCCTCATGTTGTCAAAATGCAAGGGATAATAATAATTTTGTCCTTTCCATTTTGTTTGTTTTGTTTTGGATGGTGCTTGCCACATTTGCCTTTTTGAGGTTTAATATATCTTTGACCTAATAAACATTCTATTATTTCCATGTTATCGTTTTAAGTCTGAATGATGTTTCTTTCCTTTTGAGGTTAAATACTTCTAAAATGTGTTAAACTGGAATGCCTACAACCAATCAATTAATCAGTTGGCTCATGTCTCTTATTTCACTCTCTATACTTGTTAAACTCTCTTTTGATTTCTATGTCTATGGATGCTTCCTCGTCTATCATCCATGATTACTAGATTTGCCACTTGAGATTCTCTCTGTCTGGAAAAATGCATACTTTTATTCATACTAGTCCATTTTACATCCTTCACTTGAGATTCTCTCTGTCTGGAGACTTTAGAGGAGATGGTGGTCTCTCCAGTCCAGTTAAAGAGCTTTCAGATGTGCTTCAAAGATGCACAGAGATCTTGATGGCAAGAAAGTGTAGATTGTTAATTAATGATTCCCTGGTTTTAGCCTTAGGTGTGGATGTGTGTATTTCATGTACATCTTCTAGTGAGAACAAGATTTTTTCCCAATGTCGATTTGGTCTTGAACCCAATACAATTATATCTACATGATGAGCAAGGCTAAATGCTATATTAATGATATATTACCCCATTTGGCTAATCTTAAGTTTCTAACGTTCTTTAGATTTCCTTGTTTTGAAGGTGTGGTCATTTCTTCATGCTTCTCTGCTTTCTGGATGAAGTATACGGTGAATGTGCCATACTTTGCTTACTTTGCAGGCGGTTCAAATAATTCGTCTTTAGCCTATGATGTTGCTGTGTCATGCTTGCAATTTTTTGTTGGTGGTTTCGAAGATCAGGTTGAACATGTTGAGAGGATTGCAACGATGATTTTTTTCCATTACTTCTTGTTCTTCCAAAGGTTTGTATATTCTGCGCGTATTCAGTTTTGGTGGTTGTCTTAGTTTTCTTATCTTCTTTCTTGATTCCTTATTCAGACTTAGAGAGTAAATTTGGATGTTTTAGAAATTCCGAAAGAAGTCAATTGGCTTTTTTTTGAGCATATTGTCAGTATCCCCAAACCATGGAAGGTAACAATCTCCTCTACATTTGAAACTTGTTGGAGTGTCTGCCTTTGGTGCCGTCGTTCTGTAGTTGATAGTTGTTCAATTTTGTCTGTATAAGTAATTGATGTTTCCGGTTATTATAAGTATCTATAGAGAGATGCCATGCAGATATGTCCAAGAGACAGGTTTCTGGTGCTATGAATATCGAAAACTCGACTACCTCTATCTGGTATTGATATTTTTGTTTAGGTACAGTTAATGTTCATATCATATCATTGTTAATAGTTGGGTTTTTTTTCATTTTTTTCACCTGTTTGAATCATCTTATGCATGGGGTGGCTTTTGTGGGTGTCTATTTTTTATATACGCATTAGATGTAATGGTCTGTCCTTGGTCCTCATGTTGTCAAAATGCAAGGGGATAATAATTCTGTCCTTTCCATTTTATCTGTTTTGTTTTGAATGGTGCTTGCCACATTTGCCTTTTTGAGGTTTACCATATCTTTGACCTAATAAACATTCTATTATTTCCATGTTATCGTTTTAAGTCTGAATGGTGTTTCTTTCCTTTTGAGGTTAAATACTTCTAAAATGTGTTAAACTGGAATGCCTACAACCAATCGATTAATCAGTTGGCTCATGTCTCTTATTTCACTCTCTATACTTGTTAAACTCTCTTTTGATTTCTATGTCTATGGATGCTTCCTCGTCTGTCATCCATGATTACTAGATTTGCCACATGAGATTCTCTCTGTCTGGAAAAATGCATACTTTTATTCATATTAGTCCATTTTACATCCTTCACTACTGCTTCCACACCTACACAGTTTATTCTATCCATTCCTAGTTTCTATTGCTTTTACAAAATATCCTCAATTGGTTAGCGCAGCTAACACAGCTTCCAATTAGTACGTGATTTCTTGACTCCTCTCCATGTGATCACATATAGTTGCATCTACCACTTGAGGTTTTCACAAATATGTTTTCTTCCTTCAGGTGATTGAGATAGTCCAAGATTCAATTTTGCGGCGACTTGAAGATGAAGATTTAATTGTTGTTCAAGGAGTCTTGAAGTTGGAGACTTTGAAGGAGATGGTGGTATCTCCAGTTAAAGAGCTTTCAGATGTGCTTCAAAGATGCACAGAGATCTTGATGGCAGGAAAGTGTAGATTGTTAATTAATGATTCCTTGGTTTTAGCCTTAGGTGTGGATGTGTGTATTTCATGTACATCTTCTAGAGAGAACAAGATTTTTTCCCAATGTCGATTTGGTCTTGAACCCAATACAATTATATCTACATGATGAGCAAGGTTAAATGCTATATTAATGATATATTACCCCATTTGGCTAATCGTAAGTTTCCAACGTTCTTTAGATTTCCTTGTTTTGAAGGTGTGATCATTTCTTCAAGCTTCTCTGCTTTCTGGATGAAGTATACGGTGAATGTGCCATACTTTGCTTACTTTGCAGGGGGTTCAAATAATTCGTCTTTAGCCTATGATGTTGTTGTGTCATGCTTGCAATTTTGTGTTGGTGGTTTCAAAGATCAGGTTGAACATATTGAGAAGATTGCAACGATGATTTTTTCCATTACTTTTTGTTCTTCCAAAGGTTTGTATATTCTGCGCGTATTCAGTTTTGGTGGTTGCGTCTTGGTTTTCTTATCTTCTTTCTTGATTCCTTATTCAGACTTAGAGAGTAAATTTGGAGGCTTTTGAAATTCCGAAAAAAGTCAATTGGCCTTTTTTGAGCATATTGTCAGTCTCCCCAAACCATGGAAGGTAACAGTCTCCTCTACATTTGAAACTTGTTGGAGTGTCTGCTTTTGGTGCCGTCGTTCTGTAGTTGATAGTTGTTCAATTTTGTCTGTATAAGTAATTGAGGTTTCCGGTGATTATAAGTATCTATATAGAGATGCCATGCAGATATGTCCAAGAAACAGGTTTCTGGTGCTATGAATATCGAAAACTCGACTACCTCTATCTGGTATTGATATTTTTGTTTAGGTACAGTTAATGTTCATATCATATCATTGCTAATAGTTGGGTTTTTCATTTCTTTCACTGTTTGAATCATCTATGGGGTGGCTTTTGTGGGTGTCTATTTTTTATATACGCATTAGATGTAATAGTCTATCCTTGGTCCTCATGCTGTCAAAATGCAAGGGGATAATAATAATTCTGTCCTTTCCATTTTATTTGTTTTGTTTTGAATGGTACTTGCCACATTTGCCTTTTTGAGGTTTACCATATCTTTGACCTAATAAACATTCTATTATTTTTATGTTATCGTTTTAAGTCTGAATGGTGTTTCTTTCCTTTTGAGGTTAAATACTTCTAAAATGTGTTAAACTGGAATACCTACAACCAATCAATTAATCAGTTGGCTCCTGTCTCTTATTTCACTCTTTGTACTTGTCAAACTCTCTTTTGCTTTCTATGTCTATGGATGCTTCCTCTTCTATCATCCATGATTACTAGATTTCCCACTTGAGGTTCTCTCTCTCTCTCTCAGAACAAATGCATACTTTTATTCATATTAGTCAATTTTACATCCTTGACTATTGTTTCCACACCTACACAATTTATTCTATCCATTTCTAGTATCTATCTTCTATTGCTTTTACAAAATATCCTCATTTGGTTAACGCAGCCAAGACACAACTCCCAATTAGTACGTGATTTCTTCACTCTCCATTTGCCCGCATATATATATAGTCGCTACACTTGAGGTTTTCACAAATATGTTTTCTTCCCTCAAGTGATTGAAATAGTCCAAGGTTCAATTTTGTGGTTACTTGAAGATGAAGTTTTAATCGTTGTTCAAGGAGTCTTGAAGTTGGAGACTTTGAAAGGGATAGTAGTCTCTCCAGTTAAGGAGCTTTCGAAGGTGCTTCAAAGATGCGTACAGATCTTGATGGCAGGAAACTGTAGATTGTTAATTAATGATTCGCTGGTTTTAGCCTTAGGTGTGGATGGGTGTATTTCCTGTACATCTCCTAGTGAGAACAAGCTTTTTTGCCAATGTCAATTTGTTCTTGAACCCAATACAATTATATCTACATGATGAGCAAGGCTAAATGTTGTATTACCCCATTTGGCTAATCTTAAGTTTCTAACGTTCTTTAGATTGCCTTGTTTTGAAGATGTGGTCATTTCTTCATGCTTCTCTGCTTTCTGGATGAAGTATGTGGTGAATGTGCCAAACTTTGCTTACTTTGCAGGTGGTTCAAATATTTTGTCACTTGCAATTTTGTGTTGGGAGTTTCAAAGATCAGGTTGAACATGTTGAGAGGATTGCAACGATGATTTTTCCATTACTTCTTGTTCTTCCAAAGGTTTGTATATTCTGTGTGTATTCAGTTTTGGTGGTTGCGTCTTGGTTTTCTTCTCTTCTCTCTTGGTTCCTTATTCTTACTCAGAGAGTAAATTTGGAGGCTTTAGAAATTGCCAAAGAAGTCAATTGGCCTTTTTTTGTGTGCATATTGTCAGTCTTCTCAAAAGATGGAAGGTAACAATCTCTTCTACGTTTGAAATACATGCAGAAATAAAGATGAATAACTGCTCAGTTAGCATGCATCCTTTTGATGCCAGTTGATTTACCTTTTTCCTTCTGGATATGCTTCTACCTTTTTCTCCAATACACTAGATTGATTTTAGTTTGCAGTTAGTTTAATTACTTACACTTTTTCTATTTTGTAAGAGATTCCACATCTCATGTTGCCCCTTGTCATTGGACAGATGCTCTTCGGTTTTCTGTGCTGTATGATGCTTCTTTCTAATTCCTTATGAGCAGGTGGGAGTTGTTGGAATCAACTGGGAATGTTCCAAATGCTGAGGAAGTACGTGAAAGTTCTGATGGATTAATTGATATTTGCTATTGGTTTTCATGAGCTTATCTTCTTGTTGAATAATTCTCGACTTGACCTTTCATTTGTCATCATAGCTGAATGTCAGATCTCAGCATGGAGATTGCAGAGGATTCCTTGAGCATTTGTTCGACACCAGCCGTGACAAGTTGAATCCTGAGGTTCTAGTGTGCATATTTTGGAGATTGCTTGAGGCATTATTTAAGACAACACTTGAAGATAAGCTATAAATATTTTTGATTGTGTTTGCTTCTTTTTCATCGTCGTCTTTTTTTTTTGGTCCGAGGAACATTTTGGTTGTTTAATCGACTTGGAGACTTCCTTTACTTGTCTTGGTAGGACAAGAAGGGGACATTCTTATGCAAGCTCCAAAATCTGTTCGTGTTTTTTTTTGCTTCATCAGCAACCATTTTCAGAAAGCATCTTCGTCATCTTGTTATTAACGGAAAAAGTTGGTCGCTCTCTTTCTTTCCACGTTCACTGGAGAAGGTTTCGATCTTGTCACCATTCTTTTTTTATTATTAATTTTTTATTATGTGCATTTTTGGTTCACTTGTTCTGACTTTTTCTTTCCCTTTTTTGGTTTCCTTCTAATTACTTACCATGGATCCTGGATAAATATTTTTCATTTACCATCATGTTATGCGTGATGCATACGGTTGTCAGCTCTATTCTATTATAGGAGGCTGTTACCAGTTATCTCTCACAAAAGCGTTATGTTGGATTATGGATATCCTAGTCAGGCTCCTGTTTTAAGAGTGAACACTTGAGTTGTGGGCCAAAAAAATTCACTGGCTGCTGCGATGACATCCATTAATTTTATTACTATAATTATAGACAAGTTTAGATGCCTTTTAATCTTTATTTCCACTTTTTCTATTGTATTCCCTTTTTCATTGTGGAATTCAAATATATGAAGAAGAATTGGTAGGTGGAAGCATTTCTCATAAGATTGATTGATCTCCTATTTATATCTTAGTTTGTTTGGGTATCATACAGATTGTCTATGATTAAAATTTTTTTTCGTATAGAATATGTTATTCTCCATGTGTGTTATTTTGTGTCTGCAGGATATTGGTAATGAAAATTATAAGTGTTTCACATTTTATGTTTTACTTGTTACTGTGTACTGGTTTTGAAGGATTTAATCAATAATCGAGAACACCGGTTAACGTAAGGGTTTAACTGAAAACCCCAAGGATTTAGTTGTTAAAACAGCAGTTTAACTTTTTTTTTTTACTTTTTATTATTTTTATTTATTTTTATTTGTAAGTTAGGTCATTTCTCTTACAAGAAGATAGGAGTGAATTTACAAGAATTGGAGGTAAGATAAAAAGCAGTTGACTTGTTTTCGATTTCTTTAATTTATACAGCGTATTATTCTAAATCTGATGCTTAGAGAATCACAAGCATGTTTACCTTGTTTTTCTTGTTGACAAACTGATTTGGAAATTCTAATACATGTACTTGGCTGGAAGGGAAAAGTTATCATCCTCATTATTGAGATGCAGTACTGTGCTTTAGATTTTTGAGTTAATTGATGTTCCAATAGCGGAATTATTTGCTTGAGCTTTTTTACTAGATGGCTTGACATAGCAGACTTACCAGCTTTCATCCTGTATACTTATCAAATGATTTAGGGTACTAACTAATAGACAGTATGTCTTTTAAGGACCCCCCCACCCCTCTCTCTGTTTTTGTTTTATTTTCCTGCTGTTGGGTTTGCTGAGCCTCTTGGTGAGATTTAATTTTAAACAATCATGCATCATCAGGACCCTCTAATGGTTCTCTGTTGAGGCAACTTGTTCTGCTGCATATATTGTAGTGACATTAGTATCTCTAGTTTCATCTATGCATTTTGAGCAAGTTAACATTGCTACTTTGACTCTTTATGAGCTAAATATCTTGCAACTTAATTGCACATCTATGAAATTTGACTTAACCCCCCTCCAAAAAAAAAAAGAACTTATTTTTTTGCATTCAAAGAATTCGTTTTGCCTGCATCATTTGAACTATTAGAACCAGATATAGCCTCTCTCATTTGGTTTATTTCTTCTTTGCAGGCATTCCTGTTAAATCTCAGGCCGAGTCTCTTTTTTCTTTTGCAAATCTTTGTTCTGAGTTAGATGAGAGCTCAGCGATCCAACTTCTTGCTGAGTTTCCTTCAATTCTTGTTCCACTTTCAAGTGTTAACCAGGTTTGACAACATACAATATTTTCCATTTGAAGGTTATTTTGTTGGTTTTAGAGTATGAAGGATTTATTCATGTTTTATTGGAAGTATTTGGCCGATGCAAACCATAGTGATTCATTTAATTGCACTGTTTACCCAAGAGTGTTTTTTGAAATTTGCTTTAGCAGTTTGTTTGATGTCTACCTTTTCAATTACCAGTCTTAAATCATTTCAGCAGTTTTTCTTTTAAATATACCTGAATGATCTCCATTTGATAATATTCGTGTTTTTCCAGGATATGCGTACTGCTGCATTGAGATGCATTGAGGAACTATTTATGATGTCGTCACACATTAGTCTGTAATGCATTGAGGAACTATTTATGATGTCGTCACACATTAGTCTGATGTAATCAAATATATTTATATTTATGATGTAATGCATTGAGGAACTATTTATGATGTCGTCACACATTTATGATGTAAAAATGGTGTGCTTTGAACCCCATTTCATGTTTATTCAATCTCTATCACTTTACTTTTTGACATGATTTCTGTAATCAAATATATTTTCAGGGAACACTACTGTCTGGATTCCTTTTCTAGGAGAACTTTCGGCTTGATTGTTTAGCAGAAGAGGCTAATATTATCGAACAACAATATTTTACCATCAATTTTCAAATCTTTGCTTAGCCAATCATCTGACAATCTGTTAGTGGAACATGCACTTGGGAGGAGGTTGTTTTCCTTGTTATCAAGATTCTTTGAAACTTCCATTTGTTGTGGATGATGTTTTTATGCTGTACGATTCTTGTTTACTCATCTTTATTTCAAGAGGTGGTGGTTCAGTTGTAGAAAACAACCTTCCCTGTTTTTTTATTTCATTTAATTTTATTTCTTAAATATGACGTTTATCGAATATTGCGTAACTACATCCTCCATTCTGCTATTTTAGAAAATACACCATGAACTCTTAACTACTATACATGCTTTACAAATGCACAAGTTGGTATGACACTCTGGACACACATGTCCCAGTTTTTCCTAGACTTATTTATCTCTTTCTATGCTCCGAGATGCAGCCGAATTTGCTCCTTAGTCTCTATACTCAATCCCCATGTCCCCTTTCTTCAACTGAAAATGTCCTAGCATTCCGCTCCCACCACAACATATATAACCATAGAAAAGTCTAGCAGCGGTAGGCCTTTGTGGAATGAACTTCTCTAAGGGGTCTCGCCAAAACCTTCTGAGTTTCATTTATATGGCTAGTGTTATTATGTCGGTTTTCACTACGGCTAAGGCCTTATTTTGTAAGGCATGGTTGTTTGTATTGTTTTGGGGCTATATAGTTGGGGATGAGAGATCCTTGACATCAATTCAGGAAGCCTCTATAGAGGTTGTATTGTTGTTGCCAAAGTTTCCTATTTTCAACATAGTAGTGTTTCTTATGCTTTTTTCCCACTATCTAGTTATTGTCATTTTTGACTATTTGAATGCTGAGCAATGGCGCTGATATTAGATTTGAGAATCTCTGTTGTAAGCCACCTAGTTTTTGTTGTTGCATTGGACAACTATTTTGTACAGGTTGACAGTAGTCGTATCTTGTTTCTAGTATATTTAGCTTATGTTGTCACCTATGACAACTTTTTGTAGAAGTTGGCACTAGATTGGGATAGTTCATTGTAAGCCACCTATATTCTGTACATGCTATGATCGTGTTTGCTTCCTTATAAAAAATATTATGTCGATTTTTTTTGCAGTCTGGTTGTCTGTTTGCTTGACTGAGCATATCTTTGATTTCATTGCCAGATTTAATCAGTCAACTAAAGATGAGATTTTGGGTTTTCTGTTAGGATTGCCGTTACAGCTCTCTGCAAACGCAACGGTAAAATGGTGTAATTTCATTGAGCTTTATGAGTATGCTATTTTTGGCGGGAAAAATGTCGTGTTAAGTAGGTGCCACCACTATCATGTTAAGCATGATAATTCATGTCTTCAGTTGTCGAAAACCGATATTGACATCTTATGTCTTCTTCTTGAGTTGAATTTTTTCATATGATTATCTGTTTCTGCTTGATGGAAAACCTGTTTTATGCCTAATGAAACTTATCTGTGATGCTGTAATTGTTCTTTTTCAGCGCTCAACTATGTCTACATTGTCAAGTGTTGAAGATGACATCTACGAACTGATATTGGATGCATTGGAGGTGATTTCTGTTAGGCGTATGTTGTACTTTATGTTGTCTTCATAATGGTGAAGTTAAGTTTTGTAGTTGTGATTGCTTCCTTGCAGTTAAGCAGTATGCCTAATGAAGAGTCTGCAGTTGTTAAGCCTTCTATAACAGTTTTGAAGAATATCAGCAATTCAATGTATCGTGACTTCAAAACAGAAACTCAGGTTTCTTCATTTCCTACTCAGGACATGATTGTGCTGGAACAGGAATGCTGATTTTCGCTTTTGTTTATTGTTACTTAATTTGGTTGTCTTTAAGATGTTTGCTGTAGCCAAATGACTGCGCCTTTATATGCGTACATAATCAGTTTGGAAAGATGTTAAGAATTAGGATCTTTTTTTAAAAAAATATTTTTGGAGGTTTTCTTCCCCTCCTTTGGATGCAGCCAAATAAATCGCCTTTGTATCCAGTACATAAACAGTATGGAAATATGTTTAAAAGCGTTATCCTTTTTTGGTTGTATTTTTTTACACCTTTTTGGGAATTTGGGACAAGGGGGGAATCGGGGGCTTGATCACTATTGTTTGATTCACGTTGTTCAAGAAACTTCATATGAAGATTTTGCAGTGTAGTGATACATGCGTGTACAAACACACAAATGCATGTATGTATGCACATATATGTAGGTAGGTGTAGAACATATATGTATGAGTAAGTTTCTGGTATCAAACCTTTGCTGTCTAATCTTTTAAGTATGTGCCACCACTATCATGTTAAGCATGATATTTCATGTCTTCAGTTGTCGAAAACCGATATTGACATCTTATGCCTTCTTCTTGAGTTGAATTTTTTCGTATGATGATCTGTTTCTGCTTGTTGTAAAACCCGTTTTGTACCTAATGAAACTTATCTGTGATGCTTTAATTGTTCTTTTTCAGCGCTCAACTATGTCTACATTGTCAAGTGTTGAAGATGACATCTACGAACTGATATTGGATGCATTGGAGGTGATTTCTGTTAGGCGTATGTTGTACTTTATGTTGTCTTCATAATGGTGAAGTTAAGTTTTGTAGTTGTGATTGCTTCCTTGCAGTTAAGCAGTATGCCTAATGAAGAGTCTGCAGTTGTTAAGCCTTCTATAACAGTTTTGAAGAATATCAGCAATTCAATGTATCGTGGCTTGAAAACAGAAACTCAGGTTTCTTCATTTCCTACTCATGACATAATTGTGCTGGAACAGGAATGCTGATTTTCGCTTTTGTTTATTGTTATTTAATTTGGTTGTCTTTAGGATGTTTGGTGTAGCCAAATGATTGCGCCTTTATATGCGTACATAATCAGTTTGGAAAGATGTTTAGAATTAGGATATTTTTAAAAAAAATATTTTTGGAGGTTTTCTTCCCCTCCTTCGGATGCAGCCAAATAAATCGGCTTTGTATGCAGTACATAATCAGTACGGAAATATGTTTAAAAATGTTATTTTTTTTTGGTTGTATTTTTTACACCTTTTTGGGAATTTGGGAGAGGGAGGGGGGGGGGAATCAGGGGCTTGATTACTATTGTTTGATTCACGATGTTCAAGAAACTTCATATAAAGATTTTGCAGTGTAGTGATACATGCGTGTACAAACACACAAATGCATGTATGTATGCACATATATGTAGGTAGGTGGAGAACATATATGTATGCAGTAAGTTTCTGGTATCAAACCTTTGCTATCTAATCTTTTAAGTAGGCGTCACCACTATCATCTTATGAATGATAATTCATGTAAAGTTGTCGAAAACCGATATCGACATCTTACGTCTTCTTCTTGAGTTGAATTTTTTTCGTATTATTATCTGTTTCTGTTTAATGTAAAACCTGTTTTGTATCTAATGAAACTTCTATGTGATGCTCTAATTGTCCTTTTTCAGTGCTCAACTATGTCTACATTGTCAAGTGTTGAAGATGACATATGCGAACTGATATTGGATGCATTGGAGGTGATTTCTGTTAGGCGTATGATGTACTTTCTTGTTGTCTTCATAATTGGTGAAGTTAAATTTTGCAGTTGTGATTGTTCCGTGCAGTTAAACAGTATGTCTAGTGGAGAGCCTGCAGTTGTTAAGCCTTCTATAACAGTTTTGAAGAATATCAGCAATTCAATGTATCGTGGCTTCAAAACAGAAACCCAGGTTTCTTCATTTCCTACGCAGGACATAATTGGGCTGGAATAGGGGTGTTGATTTTCGCTTCTGTTTCCTGCTACTTAATTTGGTTGTCTTTAGGATTAAAATAGAACCTTTGATTCCTCTGCTGGCATATTCTATGGAAGTTACTCTTCCAGTGATGTGCTTTATAGATTCGTCTCTTTTTTTCATGTTCCAACACATAGTTAGCTGTTAGGTCATATTGGCTTTTGTCATCATCTTTTGGGTGCCTTGTATCATTTCCATTTCTACTTACACAATCATATTTTAATTCTAGCTTGTTTTTCCTTGAATCTCTGATGTTTATGTCTGGTTTTTATTATTCCTTTTTGTATCTGACGTTTGTGTACTTACATTTATAGTGGGATGAGCACTCGAAACGGGTGTTTGAGGACCTAATGTCTGCAGCTATACCAGTTTGGCTGTCAAAGACTGGTGATGCTGAAAAAAGTAGTACAAGTAATATAGTACTGCTTCCAGTGTTGAGCTTTTAGCTCAGTTGCAAATTACAATTACAATAATCAGGTTACTTGTGTTCTCTCAGATCTTCATAGATTTACTTCCTCATGTTGTTCAACAGCAGAGGCTGTCAATTGTGCTACATCTTCTCAAGTACATCTTTGAAAGCTTTTTTTCTTTTGGGTATGCTCTTTTTAGCTTTTTTGACAATCTTTTATTGCAGGAATCTAGAAGAAAAATCTTTCTGCTTTTCCGCTCGTTAGTGTCAAAAAAAGGATTGCGTAGCTTATATGATGAGGAACCTTCTTCATATCTTATAACATCTGCCATTAACGTTGAATGGGAGTACTTATTTGCAGTAGAATTATCGGAGCATTATTTGTGCACAATTTGGCTTCCGTCACTAGTGGTACTGCTTCAAAAAATAGGGTCAAGTACTTGGAATAAAGAACTTTTTATGCTACTCATAGAAGCCGTGCTGT
Source organism: Eustoma russellianum (assembly GCA_036186865.1). Classification (NCBI taxonomy): domain Eukaryota; kingdom Viridiplantae; phylum Streptophyta; class Magnoliopsida; order Gentianales; family Gentianaceae; genus Eustoma; species Eustoma russellianum. The sequence continues at coordinate 1,601,542 of AP025053.1, forward strand.
TTTTGCTGTATAAACTACAAGATTCCGAAATTTTTTTGAGTTGGAGTCAGGAGAGGAGTTTGACATGATTCAGGTTTTTCTTGTGTGCTATCGCTGTTCCTTTTTTTCTTTTTTCCTTCCCCCTTTCTATGTTTCAAATCGAGCTAAAAATGTAAGACCCAGTTGAGCTACTTTGGTCCTTGCTTTTACTTTCTATTGGATGCTTAAGATAGTATAAGGAAAGACTTTTCTGCACTCTCAATTGTGCGGTTGGAGAAACTTTCTCGTTTGCTTTAGGTGATTCAGAATTTTACATGTAAGGCTGCTCTTTAAGCGAGGTAGGCTTTTCTTGGGTACAAAACATTGTTTGTTGGCTTATTTCTTGCTGGTGTCTGAAGAGCAACAGAACCGTGTATCCTGGACTACTATTTAAATGAAGAAGAATGCATTAGTACTCATAATGTGATTTTGGTTTGTTACAATCAGTTTCGAATCCTTTAAAGTGCTTACAATAATATTATAATATGCTGCATCTTTTCAATCGTGTTTCTCTATCCAGATAGCGTGCTTTTGTGATGGAAGAACTGCTTGAAAAGAAAATGCAATTTCGTCGACCTGTCTCTTGGCCATTTCCTTTGGCTAATACTAAATTGTGGCGTATAGGATGCACACTGTTTTTTCCCTTTTTTATGACGTAGCCTGCTTCTTGCTTGTCGCTGCATAAAACTTTTAGTTCCAGTAAGTTGTATTTCCTACTTTATATTATGTACAGTGCAGTCCAATGTTTTCCTAGGAAACTTAGCTAGACTGGTGCATGTTAAGCAGGTAGTATTTTCTGGTACTTTCTCCCATATATATGGACTTCCTACTGATTTGAATTGGCCACTTGAGAATTAATACGAACTATTTCCTGCTTCCATGATTGGCCTATAGTCAACAGTTCATATTCTAGAAAGGGATAATGTGCCACCCAACTGAACTTTTTGATGTGTATTCAACCTTTTCGGACAAATGACATGCGATTGTTTCATATGTCATTTATGGCCTTGATCAACCTTGTTCAGGTACTTTAGGGAGCTGTTAGTACTTGACTTTCTTAGTGCTATACTCTATAAAGAAATATAGTTTTATTCATTATTGCAGTAAAAAGAGCAGAAGATGGAAGGTGAGGAGAAATTTGTTCTTAATAAAAAAAGAAAAGAACTTTGATAGTTTTTCCTGAGCGTGGACCGAGGTCACTTCACGCTCCAAGTGAACCTTGCTCTTTTTTCTTCTTATTATTATTATTTTGTTACTTAGCGATTTTGCTAGTGAAGTTATGCACCCGAGGTCTGCCCTTTATGTTTGGTATTTGCCTTCTGTTGCTGACTTGTGTCTCCGCTTAGGATCTATTTTGCTAGTTGCACATGTGGGGTTGATTCCGTGGAAGATTGTTGACATTTTAGTAGAAATCAGGTGCTTGTGTTAATTTTTGACAAAGATAACAATTATTTGAGATATTGTACTTATCTTAATCAATGTTAATTTACATGGTTGTGTGTCATGGCCATTGGTTTTTAAAGGGCTATCTCCCCATTTATTCATGGACTCACCGAGAAATTCAATATTGAAAACTTCATGACAATGTTTTTCGACTCCCTTGTGGAGCACAGGTACACCCTTGTGTTATATTATTTGCTCATGTGATAGTTCATTGTAAGCCACCTATATTCTGTATATGCTATGATCGTGTTTGCTTCCTTATGAAAAATATTATGTCGATTTTGTTTTTGCAGTCTGGTTGTTTGTTTGCTTGACTGAGCATATTTTTGATTTCATTGCCAGGTTTAATCAGTCAACTAAAGATGAGATTTTGGGTTTTCTGTTAGGATTGCCGTTACAGCTCTCTGCAAACGCAACGGTAAAATAGTGTACTTTCATTGAGCTTTATGAGTATGCTATTTTTGGCGGGAAAAATGTCGTCCAGTTAAGGCTAAAATTTTCTTCAATGACAGCTGAAGATCCTTTTTTTTTCCTTAAAGTTTTGGGCAGTTAAGTTTTGGAAGTTTTTGGTATCAAACCTTTGCTGTCTAATCTTTTAAGTAGGTGCCACCACTATCATGTTAAGCATGATAATTCATGTCTTCAGTTGTCGAAAACCGATATTGACATCTTATGTCTTCTTCTTGAGTTGAATTTTTTCGTATGATTATCTGTTTCTGCTTGATGTAATGCTCTAATTGTTCTTTTTCAGCGCTCAACTATGTCTACATTGTCAAGTGTTGAAGATGACATCTGCGAACTGATATTGGATGCGTTGGAGGTGATTTCTGTTAGGCGTATGTTGTACTTTATGTTGTCTTCATAATGGTGAAGTTAAGTTTTGTAGTTGTGATTGCTTCCTTGCAGTTAAGCAGTATGCCTAGTGAAGAGTCTGCAGTTGTTAAGCCTTCTATAACAGTTTTGAAGAATATCAGCAATTCAATGTATCGTGGCTTCAAAACAGAAACTCAGGTTTCTTCATTTCCTACTCAGGACATAATTGTTCTGGAACAGGAATGCTGATTTTCGCTTTTGTTTATTGTTACTTAATTTGGTTGTCTTTAGGATGTTTGGTGTAGCCAAATGATTGCGCCTTTATATGCGTACATAATCAGTTTGGAAAGATGTTTAGAATTAGGATATTTTTAAAAAAAATATTTTTGGAGGTTTTCTTCCCCTCCTTCGGATGCAGCCAAATAAATCGGCTTTGTATGCAGTACATAATCAGTACGGAAATATGTTTAAAAATGTTATTTTTTTTGGTTGTATTTTTTACACCTTTTTGGGAATTTGGGAGAGGGAGGGGGAGGGGGAATTGGGGGCTTGATTACTATTGTTTGATTCACGATGTTCAAGAAACTTCATATGAAGATTTTGCAGTATAGTGATACATGCGTGTACAAACACACAAATGCATGTATGTATGCACATATATGTAGGTAGGTGGAGAACATATATGTATGCAGTAAGTTTCTGGTATCAAACCTTTGCTATCTAATCTTTTAAGTAGGCGTCACCACTGTCATGTTATGAATGATAATTCATGTAAAGTTGTCGAAAACCATTATTGACATCTTACGTCTTCTTCTTGACTTGAATTTTTTTCGTATTATTATCTGTTTCTGTTTAATGTAAAACCTGTTTTGTATCTGATGAAACTTCTCTGTGATGCTCTAATTGTCCTTTTTCAGTGCTCAACTATGTCTACATTGTCAAGTGTTGAAGATGACATCTGCGAACTGATATTGGATGCACTGGAGGTGATTTCTGTTAGGTGTATGATGTACTTTCTTGTTGTCTTCATAATTGGTGAAGTTAAATTTTGCAGTTGTGATTGTTCCATGCAGTTAAACAGTATGCCCAGTGAAGAGCCTGCAGTTGTTAAGCCTTCTATAACAGTTTTGAAGAATATCAACAATTCAATGTATCGTGGCTTCAAAACAGAAACCCAGGTTTCTTCATTTCCTACGCATGACATAATTGTGCTGGAATAGGGGTGCTGATTTTTGCTTCTGTTTCCTGCTACTTAATTTGGTTGTCTTTAGGATTAAAATAGAACCTTTGATTCCTCTGCTGGCATATTCTATAGAATTTACTCTTCCAGTGATGTGCTTTATAGATTCGTCTCTTTTTTTTCATGTTCCAACACATAGTTAGCTGTTAGGTCATATTGGCTTTTGTCATCATCTTTTGGGTGCCTTGTATCATTTCCATTTCTACTTACACAATCATATTTTAATTCTAGCTTGTTTTTCCTTGAATCTCTAGTGTTTATGTCTGGTTTTTATTATTCTTTTTTGTATCTGACATTTGTGTACTTACATTTATAGTGGGATGAGCACTCGAAACGGGTGTTTGAGGACCTAATGTCTGCAGCTACACCAATTTGGCTGTCAAAGACTGGTGATGCTGAAAAAGTAGTACAGGTAATATAGTACTGCTTCCAGTGTTGAGCTTTTAGCTCAGTTACAAATTACAATTACAATAACCAGGTTACTTGTGTTTTCTCAGATCTTCATAGATTTACTTCCTCATGTTGTTCAACATCAGAGGCTGTCAATTGTGCTATCTTCTCAGGTACATCTTTGAAAGCACTTTTGCTTTTGAGTATGCTCTTTTTAGCTTTTCTGACAATCTTTTATTGCAGGAATCTAGAAGAAAAATCTTTCTGCTTTTCCGCTCGTTAGTGTCAAAAAAAAGGATTGCGTAGCTTAGATGACGAGGAATCTTCTTCAGGAGAGGAGTTTGACATGATTCAGGTTTTTTTATGTGCTATATCTGTTCCTTTTTTTCTTTTTTCCTTCCCCCTTTCCATGTTTCAAATTGAGCTAAAAATGTAAGACCTTGTTGAGCTACTTTGGTCCTTGCTTTTACTTTCTATTGGATGCTTAAGATAGTATAAGGAAAGACTTTTCTGCACTCTCAATTGTGCGGTTGGAGAAACTTTATCTTTCGCTTTAGGCGATTCAGAATTTTACATGTAAGGCTGCTCTTTAAGCGAGGTAGGCTTTTCTTGGGTACAAAACATTGGTTGTTGGCTTATTTCTTGCTGGTGTCTGAAGAGCAACAAAACCGTGTATCTTGTACTACTATTTAAATGAAGAAGAATGCATTAGTACTCATAATGTGATTTTGGTTTGTTACAATCAGTTTCGAATCCTTTAAAGTGCTTACAGTAATATTATAATATGCTGCATCTTTTCAATCGTGTTTCTCTATCCAGATAGCGTGCTTTGGTGATGGAAGAACTGCTTGAAAAAAATGCAATTTCATCGACCTGTCTCTTGGCCTTGTCCTTTGGCTAATACTAAATTGTGGCGTATATGTTGCACAATGTTTCCCCCTTTTTTATGACGTAGTCTACTTCTTGCTTGTCGCTGCATACAACTTTTAGTTCCAGTAAGTTGTATTTCCTACTTTCATATTCTATACAGTGCAGTCCAATGTTTTCTTAGGAAACTTAGCTAGACTGGTGCATGTTAAGCAGGTAGTATTTTCTGGTACTTTCTCCCATATATATGGACTTCCTACTGATTTGAATTGGCCACTTGAGAATTAATACGGACTATTTCCTGCCTCCATGATTGGCCTATAGTTAACAGTTCATATTCTAGAAAGGGATAATGTGCCACCCGACTGAACTTTTTGATGTGTATTCAACCTCTTTGACAAACGACATGCGATTGTTTCTTATGTCATTTATGGCCTTGATCAACGTTGTTCATGTATTTTAGGGAGCTGTTAGTACTTGACTTTCTTAGTGCTATACTCTAGAAAGAAATATAGTTTTATACATTATTGCAGTAAAAAGAGCAGAAGATGGAAGGTGAGGAGAAATTTGTTCTTAATAAAAAAAGAAAAGAACTTTGATAGTTTTTCCTGAGCGTGGACCGAGGTCACTTCACGCTCCAAGTGAACATTGCTTATTATTATTATTATTATTATTATTATTATTATTATTATTATTATTTTGTTACTTAGCGATTTTGCTAGTGAAGTTATGCACCTGAGGTCTGCCCTTTATGTTTGGTATTTGCCTTCTGTTGCTGACTTGTGTCTCCGCTTAGGATCTATTTTGCTAGTTGCACATGTGGGGTTGATTCCGTGGAAGATTGTTGACGTTTTAGTAGAAATCAGGTGCTTGTGTTAATTTTTGACAAAGATAACAATTATTTGAGATATTGTACTTATCTTAATCAATGTTAATTTACATGCTTGTGTGTCATGGCCATTGGTTTTTAAAGGGCTATCTCCCCATTTCTTCATGGACTCACCGAGAAATTCAATATTGAAAACTTCATGACAATGTTTTTCGACTCCCTTGTGGAGCACATGTACACCCTTGTGTTATATTATTTGCTCATGTGGTTTTTTTTCCTAACACCTTTTGATTTGCAGCTTCTGATAAAAAGTGTCATGAAAAAATTGGGGAAATAATAGAGAAAGTCTTCTTTAAGGGTTGCGTTGATGGTTTGATCGCTACACTGCTTAAATCGTACTTGAGGACTTTTAAAATCAGTGGTGGTTCAGTAGATTCTGAATCAGGTTAGTTTCTTTTCATATCAGACTTTCCAACCTCTTGATTTTATTTATACTTTACTAAGGTAAGAATGTGCCGGGTTGCCTTTTTCTTTGTGTGTTCTCTAGTTTGTGCAATTTTAAGTCGTTCAGAAGATTCTGAATCAGGTTGCTTTTCCTTTATCAGAACATCCAATCTCATGTTTATATTTTGTAAGAATGTAGTCATTAGCCTTTTGTTCTTGTGTGTTCTCTAGTTTGTACAATTTTATATAGCAGTTTGCTTGTTGCATCATTGTGACATCTGCAATTTCCTGTAGGAAGCCATGTGAAGCAGATCTTGGCTGATCTGTATAAGAAGTACCCAGTTGATCCACGTGAAGCACTTCACAAGGTCCCCCAGGTTTTTCCCCTTTCGTGTGCTCATGCTTTGCCATATGATAATATATTTAGACCCCTGTTTAGTATGTGCAAGTGGGTTTGTGCATATCTGCCATTGTTTATCAGGAGTCTGATGTCTATCTTCTATCCTAAAACTAAAAAATATTATTTTCCGTTCTAGGATACTAAAGTGCAGTTGGGAAAAGAAGATTTGAATCATGAATTGCTTTGCTTGATGTTTGATCAAAACTACAATTTATTATCTGGGACGTTGAATGCTAAAGTTTGGTTTGCACTAGAGCATCCAAGGGTATTATTTGTTCTACATTTTGAAACTTCCATGATGTCCATTGCTACTACACAACCTAGAAATTTTCATTTTTCGATTAGGGTTTGGTCCTTAACTTTTTAGTCGATGTTCCCTAAACTTGGTCCAAATTGCTGGTTGATTATTCGACATCTGTTTCCGTTATTTGTGATAGGCTGATGTTCAGCATTCTGTAATAAGGGAGTTAAATATAGTTGGTGTTGGAGTAAATGGCCATAAAGGCCATTATTGAAAACGGCCGTTTGGGTCATTGGCCATAAAGGCCGAATTGACTAGAATGGCAATAATAGCCATATTGATGAAATGGAGAGGATTAAGGAAGGAAATGGCTCCATTCTTGGAGTCAAAGCATTTATTCACAATTGTAACAAGAGCTTGATTATAGGGGGCTTGATTATAGGAGTGTAATTAGCATTGTAATATTGAGGAGTTAATAGGTGTTTTTCGGTTATAGGGGCCGGTCCTAAGGGATCTTAGTGCACTTAATGGTGCTTTATGTTGTAGTAATGAGGGTGTCTTGTAATTAGTGAGAGGTTTGACCATATGTTGTATAAGAACATCTTGTAAAGCTCATTTTTGAAAGTAAATGAAAAAGTGATCTTTTTCTTCATATTGCTCGGCTAATTGTTTCATGGTATCAGAGCATTCACCACAAAAACAAGTCCAAATATTTCTCTCATCCCAACTGAGATGAGTTCATCATCACATTATTCTTCAACCGCCGCCACCATGGCGGCAACATCCTCTACCGCCGCCCCACTTGTGGCACCCTCCACAGATTCTAGCCTACAACATCACTGAGTGAAAGTTCTTCTCTTCAAATCACCAACCCCAGACTGAATGGAAGAAACTTTCTCTTATGGTCGCAATCTGTCCTGATGGTTCTACGGGGCAAAGGCAAATTGGCCTTCATATCCGGCCAAGCAGTGAAGCCGGAGACTAATGATCCGCACTATCCAGTATGGAAGCTCAACAACTCCCTTGTGATGTCATGGCTGCTGTCCATGAACACTATTCCGATCTCGAAAATGCTTCCCAAGTTTTCGAGATCAAGAACAAACTTAAAGAAATCCACCAAGAGAATATGAGCATTACTGAATACTACAACACGTTGCAATCTTTGTGGCATGAGCTTGATCTGCACTATGAGGCTGACTGGGGAGATCTAGAAGGGAATGTAAAATTCAAGGAACATCTTGAAAAAGAACATCTATATGATTTCCTTGCTGGACTCAACAAGGAACTCGATGAAGTAAGAGGCTGGATATTGGGAAGACGACCACTTCCCTCACTAAGTGAAGCATTTGCTGAAGTCCGGAGAGAAGAGAGTAGACGACGTGTCATGCTGGGAGAAAGGAGGGACATGCCACTTCTTGTCCCTCCGGAGCGGCCAGGCGATGCATCTGCACTCGCCATCAGAAACACTGGACCTCGTACAGGTAACCGTCCTCGATGTTCCCACTGCAATAAACTGGGACACACTCAAGATAAGTGCTGGAACCTACACGGAAAGCCATCAGATCCAAGATTTAAGAGAGCACATGGTTATGACCTTGCAGTATTCGCTGAAGGGGAACCCTCCAATGGCGCCGACCAAGTTGTGCTGAACAATGCACAACGTGAACAATTGCTTTCACTCCTCCAGGTTAAAGCCGAAGGATCCACCCTAGCCAACTCCAACACTCATCAAGCTACTGTTAATTTTGTGGAAACCTCACATTGGATTCTAGACACCGGGGCTACTGATCACATGACAGGTATTTTATCTTTGTTTACGACATATGTACCGAGTTCTGAAATTCTGAAGGTGAAAGTAGCAGATGGGACCTTCGTACTTGTTGTGGGAAAAGGATCTGTAAAAGTGTCTTCTTCACTTACTCTTCAATCAGTACTCTATGTTTCCAAGTTGACCTGTAATTTAATTGCTATCAGCAAGCTTACTAAGGATACTAGTTGTGTTGCTAAATTCTCTGCCCAATGGTGTGTTTTGCAGGAGCAGAGATCGGGGAGGACGATTGACATTGCTAGAGAAAGAGGTGGCCTTTATCACTTTGAGGATGACAGCCATTTAGACACAAAGAAATTTGTACTTCACACCTCTACCCCTATCTCCCCTCTTAGCGTTGAAAATGATTCTAGAACAATGGATGTACTCTTACTTCATCAAAGACTGGGACATCCCAGCCTTCGTTATCTTAAACAATTATTTCCTTTGAATGAACAATTGTCCACTTTGCATTGTGATGCACGTGTCTTTGCTAAACAAGTCAGACATGACTATCCATCAAAATAGCATGTTGAGTCTGCTCCTTTTCATCTTGTGCATAGTGATCTTTGGGGACCATCTCGAATAAAAAACATCTCGGGGGCCAGGTGGTTTGTTACATTCATTGATGATCATATAAGGGTCTATTGGTTGTATCTTCTTAAAGAAAAAACTGAAGTCACAACTATGTTTCAAAATTTCCATTCTATGATAAATACTCAGTTCCAAACCACTATCAAAGTCCTACGAACAGATAATGGTACCGAATATTTCAACAAAACTCTGAACACCTACTTAGCCTCTGAGGGTATTATTCATCAAAGCTCTTGTCCAGATACACCCCAACAAAATGGTGTGGCTGAACGGAAAAACCGTCATCTTTTAGAAGTAGCTCGGACCCTAATGTTCACTATGCATGTTCCAACCTATTTATGTGGAGAAGCCGTCCTTACCGCGTGCCACTTAATCAATCGACTCCCTTCTAAAACACTTCAGTTTAAAACTCCTATCTCTATCCTCTACAAAACATATCCCTATTATGGGGCAGTGCATCTCTCCCACTCAAAGTGTTTGGTTGTGTCATCTTTGTTCATCACCGTGACTCATCTATTTCCAAACTAGAACCTCGATCTTACAAATGTGTGTTTGTTGACTATTCATCCACTCAACGCGGTTATGTGTTATTCTCCTACACACGGACGTTTCTTTGTCACCACGGATGTATCTTTCAGGGAAACTGAATCCTACCTCCCCTCACAATTAACAAATTTGGCGAATTCTGACTCACATCTTCTTCTTGACCTTTAACTACTACGGCCACCAATGAACCACTACCGGGTCCACTTTTACCCGATAGTGGTTCAGGGGAGAATCTCAACCATCTATATCTAGCCTAAACCCGCCGCCGTCGACTCCACAGACGCCGGCGAGTCCACAGCCGGATCCATCACCTTCGCCTAGTCCAATACGCCGACCTACACCACCAAACATAATCATATACTCACGTAAAAAGCAAACTCAAATTGATAAAGACACTGATGTTTTTCCAGGATGCCAATCTCTAGAGCCGGTTCCTGCCCCTTGCAGTGAGGGGGGTATTTTAGAGGCTTCAACTGATTTGGATCTATCAATTGCTTTGAGAAAAGGGAAAAGAGTATGTACTCAGCACCCCATCTCTAATTTCGTTTCAAACAGTAAGTTATCAGCCAATTTTTCGGCGTTTAATGCGAAGGTATCTAACATACAAATTCCCAAGAATATTGATAAGGCACTCGCAGATAAGGATTGGAAGGCTGCGGTACAGGAGGAATTGAGGGCATTAGAGGAAAACAATACGTGGAATGTCGTGGAACTACCTCGAGGAAAGAAGCCCGTGGGGTGCAAATGGGTGTTCTCAGTCAAATTCAATGCAGATGGAAGTGTCAGTAGATACAAGGCTCGACTGGTTGCTAAGGGCTTTACTCAGGTATCTGGTATAGATTACAATGAAACCTTTGCTCCCGTGGCCAAGTTAAATTCTGTAAGAATTCTTCTCTCATTAACAGCATGTCTTGACTGGCCACTCCAACAATTAGATGTTAAAAATGCATTTTTAAACGGTGATCTTCATGAGGAGGTATACATGGACTTACCACCCGGATATACTAAAGAAAGAAATGTGGTATGTAGATTGCAAAAGTCATTGTACGGACTAAAACAGTCATCACGAGAATGGTTTGGAAAGTTTACTCAGGCTGTTAAAACCCAAGGATTCAAACAGTCTTAGGCTGATCACACAATGTTTTATAAGCATACTTCAAAAGGGACTCGTGCTATTCTAATTGTTTATGTTGATGATATTATACTGACCGGAGATGCATATGATGAGATTGACTCACTGAAGAAGTATCTAAACAGCAGGTTTGAAATGAAAGATCTGGGTTCATTAAGATACTTCCTGGGCATGGAAGTTGCGGGCAACTCCTCAGGTATTTCTATCTCTCAAAGAAAGTATGTGTTGGACTTGTTACATGAAACAGGAATGTTAGGATGCCGACCAGCGGCCACTCCTACAGATCTGAGCCTGAAATTGGACCTTAATGGAGGCGAAGTGAACCGGGAACGGTATCAACATCTTGTTAGTAAACTCATTTACTTATCACACACTCGTCCAGATATTGCTTTTGTTGTGAGTATGGTAAGTCAATTTATGCATTCTCCAAGAACACAACATTATGAGGCTGTGATTCGAATCCTAAGGTACCTAAAGGGGACTCCTGGTAAGGGATTATTCTTTGGAAAAAGGGAAGAAAGGAGCCTTACAGTGTACACTGACGCGGACTGGACAGGTTCATTGATCGACAGAAGGTCTACCTCGGGATATTGCACATATGTCTGGGGAAATTTAGTCACTTGGCGCAGCAAAAAGCAAGCAGTGGTAGCCCGAAGTAGCGCGGAGGCCGAATTCCGAGCACTTGCGCATGATATATGTGAAGGGTTATGGATAAAAAAGGTAATGGAAGAATTACACGTTACATTTAGTGGCTCAATAAGTCTTTATTGTGATAACAAAGCAGCTGTGAGCATTGTCCACAATCCAGTGCATCATGATCGCACTAAACATGTTGAAGTGGGTCGCCATTTTATTCGAGAGAAAATTGATGATGGAAGCTTTAGCATGATTTACATTCCCATCAAACAACAATTGGCGGACGTCTTGACTAAAGGGTTACATAGGCCGGCCTTTGAGGAGTTAATCGGCAAGCTTGGCATGAACGATATCTACATTCCAGCTTGAGGCGGAGTGTTGGAGTAAATGGCCATAAATGCCATTATTGAAAACGGCCGTTTGGGTCATTGGCCATAAAGGCCGAATTGACTAGAATGGCTATAATAGCCATATTGATGAAATGGAGAGGATCAAGGAAGGAAATGGCTCCATTCTTGGAGTCAAAGCATTTATTCACAAGCGTAAATACAATAGCTTGATTGTAGGGGCTTGATTATAGGAGTGTATTTAGCATTGTAATATTGAGGAGTTAATAGGTGTTTTTCAGTTATAGGGGCGGGTCCTAAGGGCTCTTGGTGCACGTAATGGTACTTTATGTTGTAGTAATGAGGGTGTCTTGTAATTAGTGAGAGGTTTGACCATTATTGTATAAGAACATCTTGTAAAGCTCATTTTTGAAAGTAAATGAAAAAGTGATCTTTTTCTTCATATTGCTCGGCCAATTGTTTCGGTTGGGTCTCTGAGGGATGGTTCTTTTGACACGAAGGTGGTATTTTCTATCTCATTTGGCATGTTTGAATAATTTTGTTTGCTTTTCTTATTTTCTGAAGAAACAAAATGCTCAAGAATTGTTTCTATATCACCCTCTGGATTGCCTCTATCTGGTATTGATATTTTTTTTTAGGTACAAGTAATGTTCATATCATATCATTGCTAATGGTTGGGTTTTTTCATTTTCTCACCTGTTTGAATCATCTTATCCAGGGGATGGCTTTTGTGAGTGTCTATTTTTTATGTAAGCATTAGATGTAATGGTTTGTCCTTGGTCCTCATGTTGTCAAAATGCAAGGGTTTTGACAACAAGCGGATAATAATAATTCTGTCCTTTCCATTTTATACGTTTTGTTTTGAATGGTGCTTTCCATTTGCCTTTTTTAGTTTTACCATATCTTTGACCTAATAAGCATTTTGTTCTTTCCATGTCATCGTTTTAGGTATGAATGGTGTTTATTTCCTTTTGAGGTTAAATGCTTCTGAAATGTCTTAAACTGGAATATCTACAACCAATCAATTAATCAGTTGGCTCTTGTCTCTTATTTCACTCTCTGTACTTGTTAAACTCTCTTTTGCTTTCTCTATGTCTATGGATGCTTCCTCGTCCGTCATCCATGATTACTAGATTTGCCACTTGAGGTTCTCTCTCTAAGGACAAATGCATACTTTTGTTCATATTAGTCAATTTTACATCCTTCACTACTGTTTCCACACCTACACGGTTTATTCTATCCATTTCTAGTATCTATCTTATATTGCTTTTGCACAATATCCTCATTTGGTTACTGCAGCTAACACATAGCTCCCAATTAGTACGTGATTTCTTGACTCCTCTCCATGTGCCCGCATATAGTCGCATCTATCACTTGAGGTTTTCACAAATATGTTTGCTTCCCTCAGGTGATTGAAATAGTCCAAGGTTCAATTTTGCGGCGACTTGAAGATGAAGATTTAGTCGTTGTTCAAGGAGTCTTGAAGTTGTAGACTTTGAAGGAGATAGTAGTCTCTGCAGTTAAAGAGCTTTCGAAAGTGCTTCAAAGATGGACAGAGATTTTGATGGAAGGAAAGTGTAGATTATTAATTAATGATTCCCTGGTTTTAGCCTTAGGTGTGAATGGGTGTATTTCCTATACATCTTCTAATGCGAATGAGATTTTTTGCCGATGTCAATTTGGTCTTGAACTCAATACAATTATATCTACATGATGAGCAAGGCTAAATGTTATATGAATGATATATTACCTATTTGGCTAATCTTAAGTTTCTAACGTTCTTTAGATTGCCTTGTTTTGAAGATGTGGTCATTTTTTCATGCTTCTCTGCTTTCTGGATGAAGTATACGGTGAATGTGCTATACTTTACAGGTGGTTCAAATAATTCGCCTTTGGCCAATGTTGTTGTTGTGTCATGCTTGCAATTTTGTGTTGGGGTTTCAAAGATCAGGTTGAACATGTTGAGAGGATTGCAACGATGATTTTTCCATTACTTCTTGTTCTTCCAAAGGTTTGTATATTCTGTGCGTATTCAGTTTTGGTGGTTGCGTCTTGGTTTTCTTATCTTCTCTCTTGGTTCCTTATTCAGACTCATAGAGTAAATTTGGTGCTGCCATCTGTAGTGATAGTTGTTTAATTTTGTATGGTATAAGTAGTTGAGGTTTCCGATGAGTATAAGTATCTACATAAGGATGCCTTGCAAATGTGTCCCAGAAACAGGTATCTGGTGCTATGAATATCGAAAATAATAGATTGGAAATCATCTAGCATGTTCATCCTTGTTACTTCATGAATTGCGTGTTTTAGTGGGGGACTAGTTTGTGATCCGTGTGTTGGTCAACGCAAAATAAACCGTAATGCCCGAAATAACAGAAGTCTATTACCCTTTGGAAGATCCAGTAGATGAGTCTTGACTGTGGAAATAGAATTGCTAATGTCTAGGATTAGCTTATGAGCATTTGTTCGACACTAGCCTTGACAAGTTGAATGATGACATTCTAGTGTGCATATGGAGATTGCTTGAGGCACTATGTATGACGGCACCTGAAGATAAGGTATAAATATGTTTGATTGTGTTTGCTTCTTCTTCTTCTTCTTTTTCCTTTTTTTTTTTGGGCCCGGAGGAACATTTTGGTGGTTTAATCGACTTGGAGACGTCTTTGACTTATCTTGGTAGGGCAAGAAGCGGACATTCTTCTGCAAGCTCCAAAATCTGTTCGTGTTTTTTTTGCTTCGTCAGCATCCATTTTCAGGAAGCATCTTCGTCATCTAGTCATTAACGGAAAAATTTGGTCGCCTCTCTTTCTTTCCACGTTGTTCGCTGGAGAAGGTTTCGATATTGTCACCATTCTTTTTATTATTATTAATTTTTTATTATGTGTATTGTTGGTTCAATTGTTCTGGTTTTTTCTTTCCCTTTTTTGGTTTCTTTCTAATTAGTTACTATGGATCCTGGGTGAATATATTTCATTTACCATCATGTTATGCGCGATGCATATGGTTGTCAGCTCTATTCTATCATAGGAGGCTGCTACCAGTTATCCCTCACAAAAGCGTTATGTTGGATTATCGATATCCTGGTCAGCTCCTGTTTTAGGAGTGAACATTTGAGATGTGGGCCAAAAAAATTCACTGGCTGTAGCAATGATATCCATTAATTCTATTACTTGGATTATAGACAAGCTTATATGCCTTTTAATCTTTTCTATTACTTGGATTATAGACAAGCTTATATGCCTTTTAATCTTTATTTCCACTTTTTCTATTGTCTTCCTTTTTCATTGTGGAATTCAAATATATGAAGAAGAATTGGTAGCTGGAAGCATTTCTCATAAGATTGATTGATCTCCTATTTATGTCTTAGTTTGTTTGGGTATCATATAGATTGTCTATGGTTAATTCTTTTGTATATAATATGTTCTCCATATGTGTTGTGTGCCTGCAGGATATCAGTAATGAAAATTAAAAGTGTTTCACATTTTCAATTTTACTTGTTACTGTGTACTAGTTTTGAAGGATTTAATCAATAATCGAGAACAGCTGTTAAGTTAAGGTTTTAACTGAAAACCCCAAGGATTTAGTTGTTAAAACAGCAGTTTAACTTTTTTACTTTTTTATTATTTTTATTTATTTTTTAATTGTAAGTTAGGTCATTTCTCTTACAAGAAGATAGGAGTGAATTTACAAGAATTGGAGGTAAGACAAAAAGCAATTGACTTGTTTTCGCTTTCTTTAATTTATAGAGCGAATTCTTCTAAATCTGATGCTTAGAGAATCACAAGCATGTTTACCTTGTTTATCTTTTTGACACACTGATTTGGAAACTCTAATATCTGTATTTGGCTGGAAGGGAAAAGTTATCATCCTCATTATTGAGATGCACTACTGTGCTTTAGATTTTTGAGTTAATTGATGTTCCACTAATGGAATTGTTGCTTGAGCTTTTTACTAGGTGGCTTGACATAGCAGACTTACCAGCTTTTCATCCTGTATACTTATCAAATGATTTAGGGTATTAGCTAATAGACAGTATGTCTTTTAAGAACCCCCCACCGCGCTCTCTGTTTTTGTTTTATTTTCCTGTCGTTGGGTTTGTTGGGCCTCTTGGTGAGATTTTATTTTAAACAATCATGGGATTATCAGGACCCTCTAATGGTTCTCCGTTGAAGGAATGATTGCTAGGAGAGCTATGACCTGACATGTATTTGGTTAGAAAGGCAACTTATTGTGTTGCATATATTGTAGGGATATTAGTATCCCTAGTTTCATCTATGCATTTTGAGCAAGTCAACATTGCTACTTTGACTCTTTATGAGCTAAATATCTTGCAACTTAATTGCACATCCATGAAATTTGACTTACCAAAAAAATTTTATTTTGTTGCATTCAAAGAATTCGTTTTGCCTGCAGCATTTGAACTATTAGAACCAGGTCTAGCCTCTCTCATTTGGTTTATTTTTTCTTTGCAGGTATTCTTGTTAAATCTCAGGCCGAGTCTCTTTTTTCTTTTGCAAATCTTTGTTATGAGTTAGATGAGAGCTCAGCGATCCAACTTCTTGCTGAGCTTCCTTCAATTCTTGTTGCACTTTCAAGTGCTAACCAGGTTTGACGACATACAATATTTTCCATATGAAGGTTATTTTGTTGGTTTTAGAGTATGAAGGATTTATTCATGTTTTATTGAAAGCATTTGGCCGATGCAAACCATATTGATTCATTTAATTGCACTGTTTTTTTGTAAGTATTTAATTGCACTGTTTACCCAGAGTGTTTTTAGAACTTTGCTTTAGCAGTTTGTTTGATGTCTACCTTTTCAAATACCAGTCTTAAATCATTTCAGTAGTTTTTCTTTTAAATATACCTGAATGATCTCCATTTGATAATATTCTTGTTTTTCCAGGATGTGCGTACTGCTGCATTGAGATGCATTGAGGAACTATTTATGATGTCGTCACACATTAGTCTGTCCAGATGTAAAAATGGTGTGCTTCGAACCCCATTTAATGTTTATTCAATCTCTATCACTTTACTTTTTGACATGATTTCTGTAATCAAATATATTTCCAGGGAACACTGTTGTCTGAATTCCTTTTCTAGGAGAACTTTTGGGTGTGATTGTTCAGCAGAAGAGGCTTATATTATCGAATAACGATATTGTACCATGAATTTTCAAATCTTTGCTTCGCGAATCATCTCACAGCCTGTTAATGGAACATGCACTTGGGAAGAGGTTGTTTCCCTTGTTATCAAGTTTCTTTGAACTTTCATTTGTTGTGGATGATGTTTTTATGCTGTATGATTCTTGTTTACTCATCTTTATTTCAAGAGGTGGTAGTCCAATTGTAGAAAACAACCTTTTCTGTTTCTTTTATTTCATTTAATTTTATTTCTTAAATATGACGTTTATCGAATATTGCGTAACTACATCCTCCACTTTGCTATTGCAGAAAATACACCATGAACTCTTAACTACTATACATGCTTTACAAATGCACAAGTTGGTATGACACTCTGGACACGTCCCATTTTTTCCGAGACTTATTTTTCCATTTCTATGCTCCAAGACGCAGCCGAATTTGCTCCTTAGACTCTACTCAATCCCCATGTCCCCTTTCTTTTCCTGAAAATGTCCTAGGATTCCGCTCCCACCACATCATATATAATCATAGAGAAGCCTAGCAGCTGTAGGCCTTTGTGGAATTAACTTCTCTATGGGGCCTCACCAAAACCTTCTGAGTTTCATTTATATGGCTAGTGGTATTATGTCGGTTTTCACTACGGCTAAGGGCTTATTTTGTAGGGCATGTTTGTCTATATTGTTTTGGGGCTATATGGTTAGGCATAGGAGATCCTTGGCATCAATTCAGCCCTCTGTTGAGGTTCTACTGTTGTTGCCAAAGTTTTCTATTTTCAACATAGTATGTGTTTCTTATGCTTTTTTTTTACTATCTAGTTGTCATTTTTGACTATTTGAATGCTGAGGAATGACGTTGATATTGGATTTGAGAATCTCTGTTCTAAGGCACCTGGTTTTTTTTTGTTGCATTGGACAACTAGTTTGTACAGGTTGGCAGTAGTGATTGTATCTTGTTTCTAGTATATTTAGCTTATGTTGTCACTTATGACAACTTTTTGTAAAAGTTGGAACTAGATCGAGATAGTTCATTCTAAGCCGCCTATGTTCTATACTTGCTATGATCGTGTTTGCTTCCTTCTGAGCATATCTTTGATTTCATTGCCATGTTTAATCAGTTGACTAAAGATGAGATTTTGGGCTTTCTGTTAGGATTGTCGTTACAGCTCTCTGCAAACGCAACGGTATAATGGTGTAATTTCATTGAGCTTTATGAGTATGCTATTTTTTCCGGGAAAAATGTTGTCTAATTAAGGCTAAAACTTTCTTCAATGACAGCTGAAGATCCTTTCTTTTTCTTAAGGGAAATTAACCTTGTGCCCCCTAAATTATTCAAATTACATACATAACTCCCCTAATGTTTAGAAATACATACGTAACACCCCTAATCTATTGGATTGATGAATAAAGCACACTTTTCAGGCAAAATGGGGTTGTTGTGAGATACACATGCCGGCCGAACGAGTTGTTTATGATTCCCCTTATTTTTTTTTTCCTTTTATGACAAAATTACCCTTCTTCTACCTTCTCATGAGACATCCACTCCCTCTCACCTACCACCACTACTCTCTCAGCTCCTCCTCTCTTTAAACCATTCACAACCTTCTCCTCTGCCATCTACTTTCTCGCCATCACCATAACCATAAAGAAAAGAAAACTAGCAAAATTAACACCTTCAATGGTCTCTAATATGCAGTTTTGGAATTTTTTTGGGTCATGGGGATAAGACATTCAGCCAGTTCTCTTTTGTGTTCTCTGATAATTCCTATGGTTGATATCCCTGTTTCTTGCATCCATGTTAAGCTTGAACCAGCCATAACGTGGATGTCTCATTGTGTCAACTGTTGGTCCGCTGCCGCCTTTGATTTGTTCGGATCTGCCCCCCCTAAAAGCCTGCATAGTCCATCTTGTTTTCTGAAATGCGTTGCC
This sequence comes from Eustoma russellianum, assembly GCA_036186865.1. NCBI lineage: Eukaryota > Viridiplantae > Streptophyta > Magnoliopsida > Gentianales > Gentianaceae > Eustoma > Eustoma russellianum. The sequence goes on from AP025053.1 coordinate 1,620,352, forward strand.
TATCAGCTACTCTGCATCCATGCATTTGGTTTTCAAAAGCAATCTTTCTCTTGCTTCCATGATGCCCCAGAGGATGATATGTATAGCTAAAATATTCCTTGGCCCTGCAAAAACGTCCACTGCACAGATTTTCAAAAAGAGCCAGCTATCTCTCGTAATCAAATTCTCTTCTTTGTAATGGTGATGGCAGCAACCACCCTTGTCTGTCTAATGAGTTTTGCTGTATAATTTAGGTGATGCATGGATTTTAAGGGATTGAACAAGCGTCGGATATTGTGAAGATATAGTTAGCTGGGAAGGGCTAAAGATCTGCAGACTGGAATTTCTTTTGAACAAGGTGTCGCATTTTTATGTAGTAAAATGTTAGTATGGATGCAGGGTTTCAATAATTCATTTAGCTGAGGTGTCGGGTTAATAGCCCTGGTTAACCTGAGGATTCTTCTTGTTGTACATGAGAAAGATTGAGAAAGTATGAAAGTATGGTTTTGTGGGCAGCTGTTAAAGCCGTATTCCCCAAATCATGAGCCTTGTAGCTGTTAATGCTACAGCCTGGAAATTCAGCCTTCTACTACTTATAACAAAAAAGATGCTTTACTTCATTCTTGAGTGACGAGCAGTTTTTCTCTTGCCAAGTCAGACTACAGCATATCTTTTAGACTTTTACCCGATTTACCCTCATCCTTGTGTCTTTTGCAGTTTAATGGCAAAACGGTGGGCATCATTGGCTTGGGCCGAATAGGCACAGCAATTGCTAAGAGAGCCGAAGCATTTGACTGCCCAATCAGTTACTTTGCAAGATCAGAGAAACCCAACACAGGTTACTATAGAAATTTATAACAGGAATAATCAATACTGGAGCCCAAATTGAGTAATGAGAAATCTTCTTATTCATATGAGTACAGTTTCTCCAATGGAGAGTCTATTCTTACCATTGATTGTATTGATATATATACAAGAGAGAAAGGAATAAAAGACAAACTATTCTAACGGCTCTCTTTTATCCAGAGGATGATTACAACGGTAACTAAAGTATACTACAATCCTAACTACTGTATTTTCTACACTCCCCCTCAAGCTTGGTGTAAATGTTTTTACAAGCAAGCTTGCTCAGCATCTTGTGAAATAATTTAGAGTCAACTGATTTTGTGAGTATGTCAGCAACTTGTTCAGAAGATGGAATATACTGTAAACATAGGGATTGGTCCTCTAACTTTTCTCTGATAAAGTGTCGATCAATATCAACATGCTTAGTCTTGTCATGGTGAACTGGATTCTCAATCATGTGTATTGCAGAAATATTATCACAGAAAGCATTAATTTGTAGGTCTGCAGAGTCTTGATGTAGATCTTTCAATACGCGTTTGATCCATAGTCCCTCACATATCCCCAAAGCCAGAGCCCTTAGTTCTGCTTCTGCACTGCTTCGTGCTACAACAGTTTGTTTTTTGCTTCGCCAGGTTACAAGATTTCCCCATAGAAATGTACAATAACCGGATGTGGACCTCATATCACTTTTTGAACCTCCCCAGTCCGCATCTGTATAAACATAGAGATTCCTACAATCATTTTTGCCAAAAAATAACCCTTGACCAGGGGAAGATTTCAAGTATCTAAGTATTCTCATTACTGCCTTTAAATGAACACTAGTAGGTGCATGCATATACTGACTAACATAACTCACAGCATAACAAATATCTGGTCTAGTGTGTGATAAATAAATGAGCTTACCAACTAGTTTTTGGTATGAATGAATATCAGATAATGCATCACCATTTTGTGAATCTGATTTTCTAGTTGATTCAATAGGGGTATTTGCAGGTTTACTTCCTAACATACCTGTTTCTTGAAGAAGGTCTAGAACATATTTTCTTTGTGAAATGATCATACCTGAATTACTTCTTCCAACTTCCATTCCTAGAAAATATCTGAGAGGACCTAAATCCTTAACTTCAAAAATTGTGGCCAGATATTGTTTAATCTTTGAAATACTTAAGTAACAATTTCCAGTTAAAATTATATCATCAACATAAACAATAAGTAAGGAAACAGTTTTACCCGCAGCTAGGACAAATAATGTATGATCACTTTGGGCTTGTTTGAACCCGTAATCAAGAACAACTTCACTAAACTTACTAAACCAAGCCCTTGGTGATTGTTTGAGACCATAAATGGATCTCTTTAACCTGCAAACTTTTCCACGTGTTTCTGCAGATTCAAAACCAGGCGGAACCTTCATATACACATGTTCTTTTAATTCACCATTTAGAAAGGCGTTCTTTATATCAAGTTGATGAAGCACCCAATCAAGATTAACAGCTAACGAAAAAATTATTCTAATAGTATTTAACTTGGCAACAGGAGCGAAGGTCTCTAGGTAATCAATCCCATAGGCTTGTGTGAAACCTTTTGCAACTAATCTAGCTTTATACCGATTAATTGAACCATCAGAATTATATTTTAACGAAAATACCCACTTACAACCTACTGGAGTAGCATTTTCAGGTGTAGGAACCAACTCCCAAGTGTTGTTTTTGAGCAGCGCAGACATCTCATCACACACGGCTGCCTTCCATTTCTCCTGTCCTAATGCTTCTTGAATAGTACCTGGTATATTCTGAGAATCAAGGTTAGTAGTAAAGGCTTTAAAATGAGCGTTTAGCTTGTCATATGAAATAACAGTGTTCAACGGATAAGTACAGCTGCAGCACCTTTTATCACTTAAGAATTTGTGATATTTGAGACACTCGCGTGTACCTTTTCGTAAAGCTATAGGCAAATTTGTTTCAGTTTCAGAAACACCCTCCACTTGTCTTTCTGGATTTTCGATATCTGTATAATTAACTGGACTAGATGTATCTGGACGAAGAGAAGGTTCAATAGTACTCACCTGTGGTCTTACCTGCCCTTTTCTTCTTGAATATACGTGTACTATGGGTGGCTGTTGTCCCAGCTGTCCTCCCTCTGCTGCACAATCTGGATCGCGTGCTGAATCGCTGGTGGAGCCTTGCTCCTGATCATGTTTGGGAGTGTCATCTCTTGTGGAGTAATCAGCAGAGGATCCACCAGTAGTAGTAACATCAATGATGCTCCAAAAATCCATAGGTGCAGTAACCTCACTTGGTTCCAGATGAGATTGATAATATGAAGTATTTTCATCAAACAATACATCTAATGTAGTATAAAATTTCCTAGTATTAGGACAAAAGCATTTGTAGCCCTTTTGAGAGCCGGAATATCCCAAAAACACACATTTTATTGTCTTCTTGTCTAACTTACTTCTAGAGTGAGCTGGCAGGTAGACATATACAACACATCCGAAAGTCTTAAATGGGAGTTCTGACATTAGAAGGCAGTGAGGATAAACACTAAGTAATTTATCTTTTGGACTCATAAAGTTAATAACTCTAGAGGGCATTCTATTAATTAAGTATGTAGCTGTGAGAACAGCTTCACCCCACAGATGTTTAGGAACACTCATAGCAAACATCAATGACCTGGCCACTTCTAGTATGTGTCGGTGCTTCCTTTCAGCGATACCGTTCTGCTGTGGTGAATAGACATTAGAGGTTTGATGGTGAATACCATTCTCAGCCAGAAACAACTTTACTTCCTTATCCAAATACTCACTACCATTGTCTGACCTAATATTCTTAATTGTGACATTAAACTGATTTTTAACTAAGTGAACAAACGTTTTAAATATCTGTGAAAACTCAGACTTATGCTTCATCAAATATATCCAAGTTACTCTAGTATGATCATCAACAAATATGACAAACCATCTACTTCCATTGACATTCAGTACCCTGGAGGGTCCCCAAATGTCAGAATGCACTAAGTTAAACGGCTTACTCTCTGTGTATCCTTTTGTAGGATACTGATTTCTGGTCTGTTTGCTAAAGGAGCAAGTTTCACATTTCAAAGATCCAAGAGAGACATTGTTAAACAGGTCGGGTTTGACCTTCTTCATGTATAAGAAGTTGGGGTGACCCAACCTCCTATGCCACAACATAATAAGTGCTATTCTAGAATCAAGTTTATCTATTCTAGGAACAAAGCCTTTGTTCATGCAAGAATACACACTAGAATAGCCTTCAAAATATCTGGAGCTGATGTTATCCATGAGATAAAGCCCCCTATGATGATTAGCACTGCCAATCATCACCTTGGTTGTCTCCAGTTTCTTGATATCTTCCTGAAGACAGGAAGAGGAAAGAGGCAGGAAATAGCATTTATCAGGTGTAAACACAGTCAAGCAACAGTTGTCAGTCATGAATTTACTTACTGAGATAAGATTGCAATCAAGTTTAGGTACATACAGAACATTTTTAAGAACCAGTTTATCAGTAAGTTGAACATTCCCATATCCCTGAATATGCAGGCTATCGCCATTAGCTATTTTTATTATTTTGGGAATGTTAGTGCAAGTAAAATCTTGCAGCTTGGATTTATCAAAGGTCATGTGATTAGTGGCTCCTGAGTCAACAATCCAAAGTTGTGATTTACCTCCTATACCTGTGCTGGCCATAGTGGCCTGGATAGAATTGGATTGAGACTGAGATCTTTGATTGTCCAGCACCCGAAGTACCGCATCAAGATGAGCTTGGGTGAAGCTCGGTTCGGTATGGGCTCTAGCATCCACAGATGAATCAGCAGAAGTACCTTTGCTGCCTAGTTCAGCCATTGACGTTAGAGATGAACTTTGATTTTAGATCTGAAGGTAGTAGATTGAAGAAGAATGGAAGAAGACTCGTCTAACAAATAATGTTCTTGATAATGATAGTGAATCTGATGGAAGGAGTTTTTTTTCGTACAAGAAAGATTTTGGAGGATTTGGAGTATACTTTGATACCAGAGTATACTGTATGATTTCTGTTGGATTTCTGTAGGATGTCTCTTTCTCCTTTATTGAGAAGAGAAATTATGAGTTTTTAATGCAAGAGTTAAAAAACTTTAAATTTCGGATCTGGAATACAGATCTTTTAGATCTGGAGTACAGATCTCAAATGTTAGATCAGAGATGAAATGGAGTGTAATAAGAGGAAAGCATAAAGATGTGTACTTTAAAGTTGAGATTGACGAAGACGTGAGGAGAGATTTTGATCAGATTTCAGATTTTCAATCTGAGATGAACAGGAAATAAATTTAAAGCTGTGTACCTTAAAGCAGAAATGGGTTGAATTGATGAAGACGTGAGAGGAAATTTCTCTCTGCCCGCGGTTGATGAAAAGACAAGTCAAGTCTGGTGTGGTAGGAATAATAAATGCAAGGAAGAGAAATTGTACAAAACAATAAATGTGGTCTTTTAAAAACTTCCCACTATCCTTTTTGATTTTAGTATTTTGTAAACCTTCATGCAAATATGCCACCTGGAAAGAGAACGAGTGTTGTAAAGAAAAAATAGATAAATTTTAGGAATTAAAGCAAGGACACGTAGGTGTTTGTTGTTTCACAGGGAACATGCCACGTTTCCTGGATTTTTTTCTAGAAGGCTCTTTTTACATAAATAAAAAACTGATGAATTCCCCCTTTTTTTTTTTACCCTTGTCTTCAAATCTCTCCGTCTTCAGGAGATCTGCAAATTTGCAGGGGAACAAATCCTTGTTTCAGAGAATTAATTTCCTGACGAATTGATCGATTGAATGGTGAGTGAAGAGATCACTTGAATAATGAGTAGAAGAAAATTCTCCCACTTCTCCTTTTGATAATCAAGGAGGAACGGAACCACAGAAAAATGTTTAGAAGTATTGTTCTCCTTGCCCTTTCCTATCTTAAAGAAGAATCTGAAGCTTGTGATTTTTTTCAGAGAATCCTTGAAGAATACAAGACTTGAATTGCAAGCTATCTGGTTACTCTTGCTGCGAGATTGTTAAGGCCTTTTTAGCTCTGATACCATATAGAAATTTATAACAGGAATAATCAATACTGGAGCCCAAATTGAGTAATGAGAAATCTTCTTATTCATATGAGTACAGTTTCTCCAATGGAGAGTCTATTCTTACCATTGATTGTATTGATATATATACAAGAGAGAAAGGAATAAAAGACAAACTATTCTAACGGCTCTCTTTTATCCAGAGGATGATTACAACGGTAACTAAAGTATACTACAATCCTAACTACTGTATTTTCTACAGTTACAAGTACTATCCAAGTGTCCTTGAACTGGCTTCAAACTGACATATTGGTCGTTGCATGTGCATTAATTCCCGAAATTGTCTCGTTATCAACCATCAAGTCATTGATGCATTAGGCCCAAAGGGAGTCCTCATCAACATTGGAAGGGGTCCTCACGTTGATGAAGCTGAGCTGGTAAAAGCACTTGTTGAAGGCCGCCTGAGTGGTGTTGGACTTGATGTGTTTGAAAATGAACCGGAAGTACCTGAGCAGCTATTTGCTCTGGATAATGTAGTACTACTGCCCCATGTAGGGAGTGGCACGGTAGAAACACGGAAAGCCATGGCAGACCTTGTTATTGGAAACCTAGAGCCTCACTTTCTAGATAAGCCACTTCTAACACCGGTTGTTTGATTATGCTATCACTGTTTGAATTATGCAAGCATCTCTTCTTTCCTTCTCGCTTGCTTTTGATGTTAAGATTTGCTTCATTGGCTTTTGATGAACTTACTTGTCCTTTAAGTCGATGAAAAATAACTTTGGAACTGCCGAGAAATTATAATGACTTCATTGGATTTTGATGAATATACTTATCCTTTGAGTCGATGAAAATTTTTGTTATGAAGTTAGGGTGAGGTGGGGGGGGGGGTTGACGGTAGTGTGGTGGTGTTAGTAAGAGGAGGAAGAAGATAGAGATGGGATATAGGGAAGGTGGCCACAAGGGCAAATATGACTTTTCGTCTCATTAACAAAGGGTAAATCTGACTTTTCAGATGTTTCCAACAGTTTTGCCTTAAAAGAGGCATTTAGCCATGAGTCCAATAGATTAGAGGTGTTAAGTATGTATTCCTAAATCTTAGGGGGTTATGTATGGAATTCGAATAGTTTAGGGGGCAAAAGGTTAATATCCCTTTTCTTGAGTGTTTGGGCAGTAAAGTTTTGGAAGTTTCTGCTATCAAACCTTTGTTGTCTAATCTTTTAAGTAGGCGCCGCCACTATCATATTATGCGTGATAATTCATGTATGCAGTCGTCGAAAACCGATATTGACATCTTATGTTTTCTTCTTGAGTTGAATTTTTTTTCATATGATTATTTGTTTCTATTTGATGTAAAACCTGTTTTGTACCTAATGAAACTTCTCTGTGATGCTCTAATTGTTCTTTTTCAGTGCTCAACTATGTCTACATTGTCTAGTGTTGAAGATGACATACGGGAGCTGATATTGGATGCAGTGGAGGTGATTTCTAGTGGAGGTGATTTTTGTTAGGCGTATGCTGTACTTTCTGTTGTCTTCGTAATTGGTAAATTTAAATTTTGTAGTTGTGATTGTTCCTTGCAGTTAAACAGTATGCCTAGTGAAGACCCTGTCGTTGTTAAGCTTTCTATAACAGTTTTGAAGAATATCAGCAATTCAATGTATTGTGCCTTCAAAACAAAAACCCAGGTTTCTTCATTTCCTACCCATGACATAATTGTGTTGGAATAGGAATGTTGATTTTTGCTTTTGTTTCCTGTTACTTAATTTGGTTGCCTTTAGGATGTTTGGTGCAGCCAAATGAGTACGCCAATAATTAGTTTGGAAAGATGTATAGAATTGGGATCTTTTTTTTAAAAAAAATATTTTAGGAAGTTTTCTTCCCCTCCTTTGGATGCAGCCAAATAAATCGCCTTTGTATGCAGTACATAAACAATACACAAATATGTTTAAAAATGTTATCCTTTTTTGGTTGAATTTTTTTACACCTTTTTGGGATTTGGAAGAGAGAGAAGGGGGAGGGGAGGAATTGGGGTTTGAATACTATTGTTTGATTCACGATGTTCAAGAAACTTCGTATGAAGATTTTGCAGTGTAGATGATGGGGAACCTTCTTCAGGTCTTATAACATCTGCCATTAACGCTGAATGAGAGTACTTATTAGCGGTAGAATTATCGGAGCAATATTTGTGCATAATGTGGCTTCCGTCACTAGTTATACTGCTTCAAAAAATAAGGTCAATTACTTGGAATAAAGAACTTTTTATGCTACTCATATTAGCCGTGCGGTTTTTGCTATATAAACTACAAGATCCCGAAAATTCTTTTGAGCTAGACTCAGGAGAGGAGTTTGACATGATTCAGGTTTTTCTTATGTGCTATCTCTGTTCCTTTTTTTTCTTTTTTCCTTCCCCCTTTCCATGTTTTAAATTGAGCTAAAAATGTTCTTATGTGCTATCTTTGTTCCTTTTTTTCTTTTTTTTTCCTTCCCCCTTTCCATGTTCTAAATTGAGCTAAAATGTAAGACCCAGTTGAGCTACTTTGGTCCTTGCTTTTACTTTCTATGGGATGCTTAAGGCGGTATAAGGAAAGACTTTTCTGCATTCTCAATTGTGCAGCTGGAGAAATTTTCTCGTTCTCTTTAGGTGATTCAGAATTCTATATGTAAAGCTGCTCTTTAAGTGAGGTAGGCTTTTCTTGGGTGCAAAACGTTGTGGTGTCTGAAGAGCAACAGAGCCGTATATCCTGTACTACTATTTAAAAGAAGAAGAATGCATTAGTACTCATAATGTGATTTTGGTTTGTTACAATCAGTTTCGAATCTTTTGAAGTGCTCACAGTAATATTATAATGTGTTGTACCTTTTTTAATCTTGTTTCTGTATCCAGGTAGCGTGCTTTGGTGATGGAAGAACTGCTTGAAAAGAAAGTGCAATTTCATCGACCTGTCTCTTGGCCTTGTCTTTTGGCTTATACAATTTTGTGACGTATAGGATGCCCAATGTTTTCCCCCCTTTCTTTTATGACGTAGCCTGCTTATTGCTTGTCGCTGCATAAAACTTTTAGTTCCAATGAGTTGTATTTCCTACTTTATATTATGCACAATGCAGTCCAATGTTTTCTTAGGAAACTTAGCTAGACTGGTGCATGTTAAGCATTAGAATCACAGGAAAACTCATTATTTTCGGGTACTTTCTCTCATATATGTGGATTTCCTACTGACTTGAATGGGCAACTTGAGAATTAATAGGGACTTTTTCATGCTTCCATGATTGGCCTATAGTTAACAGTTCATATTCTAGAAAGGGATAATGTGTCACCCAACTGAACTATTTGATGTGTATTCAACCTCTTTGACATCCATACTTTTCCTTGATCAGTCATACTTTCTGTTCATCTGCTTCTCTTTTGTCAGCCAGAATGCATGGGCAAGGAGGAGACTTCTTCATGCTAAAATAAATCTTTATTTTCTTCAGGTGTCAATTGGAGCTCTTATGGAGCAACTTGTCTTTCTTCTTCAACTAATAGACTTAAAAAGAAGGAAAATGATTGTTTCTTCCTTCCTTAAAAAAGAACTGAAGGAAAATATGCACATCGTGTTGAAAACTATTGCAATGAGACTGACGCCAACAACATACTTCGGAGTAATTACTCAGTTGCTGAGATGTCCAGATAAACATGTAGTGAGAAACGTGAAAGATTTTTCTTGTTTCAGTTACTTTGTAGGGAGTACTATTATCATTCAATTATGTGTTATGAACCACTCACCTTTCCGCTAGATTGCCAATTTGTTTGGCACTATTGACATATATTGCATACATTTTAATATATCTCATCTTGGCACTGTGCTTACTGAATAATTACATCTACTACGGATGTGTCCAGTTGGGATTTTTACATTTAGAATGTTGTTCTTATTATTACTGCTATCATTATCTAGCTACTGCTTAATTTCGTATAACTGATTTTATTTTTGTGTAGAACTGTTTTGGGAGTGGGGGTTTTTTTTTTTTGGGGGGGGGGGGGGGGGGGGAGTGGGAGCTGGAATTACTAACTTGTTGATTGTGATTAATCAGGCTGTTGGGCTTCTGTCTCAAACAGTTAAAGAGAAATCCATTGGCAAAAGTCATGAGAGAAGGAGATTTTTAAATAACTAGCGAAGCTCATGGCTTCATCTTGATTGTTGTACACAGACATCCTTTGGGAAATTGTGTGCATAAATATTAGTCTTAGTTGATGATCTGTGAATATGTTTTCAGCTGATGGTGAACTAAAACTTGCAGATATTTCAGCTATTGAAGCTATGGCTGAAAGATTTCCTTCAGCTGATTCGATCTTCAACAGATGTCTTTAATCTGTGCTTAAAAACGTCGGTTCAAGTAATCATTCTCTTTCTTCTAGTAGCCTTCGGTCAACTGCTACTCTCATCAATGTACTTGGGCCACGAGCGCTTCCCTGGTATTATGGAGGCCTTGGTCAGCCAGCCGATCAAAGACACTCTCTCTGTCTCCTAGTGAGAAAACTAGAAACCTTGATGATGATGCTTCTGTTGAATCCACAAAGCTGAGAGATTCAATTACTTCATCTGTTCTAGTAATTTTAGATACAGTAATAGGTAAGCTGGGTGGTTATATAAATCCATACCTTGTTTAGAACAGCTTGAAATGTTGAATCCTGAGTATGCTTCCTCATCAGATGCCAATGTTAGGTTGAAGGCCGATTGTTTGCGGAAGCTTATGAGATGCTCCGACAGATTATAGTTACTATGGATAAATCTGCAACTTTAGCTTACCATGTACATATTTTTGACTTTTGTTTGCTGGCTCTTGACCTACGTTGTCAGCAGCCTCCTTCAATTACTGATGTCAGTGTTGTGGAGGAGATAGTCATTGATTCTTTGGTTTGTTTGACCGATAAGCTCACCGAGACCATGTTCACAACTCTTTTCTTAAAGAGTATAGAATGGTCGGGGTCAAATGTTGATGAAAACAGATATAATGGCCGTACTATATCCTTCTATACTCTGATCAACAAACTGGCGGAAAGACACAGGTATGCCGTTTTCCTTTCAGCTTCTTGTCCACCCTTTGAATTCTTGTGGCTGCTATTGTGCATATCGAGTAGAAAAACTCTTTACCTTCTTTGTTATCTTTAAGTCGGTCAGATTAATGTTTTGGAGTATACTAGGCAACATCACATTTTGGTAATCTGGATCTGCTTTTTTTTGCCCAAGATTCATGCCCTCTTTTTCTTTTACCTTTTTTTGAGGAGGGGGAGGGGGAGGGGGAGGGTAGGTGTTCTTGGGTGTATTAATCATGTAACCTAGGTTACAGAAGCAAGCTCTTTTAGGTTTGCCATGAGACCTCGTCACCATTCTGTATGCTCGTGTGTAACTTGAATGTGCCACATCATTTTCTTGAGCATACTTTTCCACATAACATTTTTTGATTTTTTTTTTTCGTTCCAGCATTAAACTGTAGCTGATATAGACAACTTAGCTTCTGCTACTTTTAATTTCTTTTTCCGCTCCCCCAGATATTCATGAATTCCCCTCCTTGCCATTATAAGGATCCTGAGATTGTATTAATCCAGGGGAAGCTTCTCCTAGCACCTGCCCTGCTCATCTACCATGAGCAAATGATATAGAGACTTTTTCCCCCTCCCGAGGATGATGTCTCCCATATGTTACCAAAAAAGCATTTTGTCTTGATGATTTTGCTTTCTTTGGGTTATTGCATGATAATGGAGATTTGGTTAGCCCCATGTCAGTCATTCTAAACTGTCATGTCTGTTTAGAAGCTCTACCAGGTTTCTAAATCGTTCTGGAAAATCTTATTGTTAATGAGCACAGTCCTCAAGAAAGTAAAGGACATACCGAAACGAAGTCTTGGTGAGACTCCATAAGTATAGACGGACTGATTGTCTATCGACTTAGTGCCATATGTTCTTGCTTTCTTCAACCATTAGGGCTAACTTCATCTACGAACCATAGATTGAAGGTCCACTTCTCTTATTATTTCAATCCCTAAATGAGGTTTCCACTTCTCTTCTTCCTTTTTATTAAAGCTTCTAACCGAAATTTATCCTGCCAACCAACGTCTTCGTCTTGAAGATTTATTGCCTCAGAGTACCGGGGGGGATGTATTTGCCACAAGAACAGGACAAATGGACAATGTCGTCGGCATATATTTACCGCATTTTGAAGTACATTCTTCACTTCAAAAGGATTGTGTTCCTGAGGTAACTCCAGATTTAACCAAAAGTATTAAATCAATTATTTGGTCACATGGATTTCATTAGGATTTTTAATTCTGATTGCTTATTCCATCTGTATTCTAGATTTTGGGGATATAGCACATATGCATATATTATAATCTTTGAGTTTTCTTTAATATAAAGTTGGCTGTGATGGTTAAACCATTTTCTTTTTAATTCTCTTCCTTCTTGATAATGTATCAGTTGGGTCAATTATCACTATGTCACTCAATTTCAATTAATTTGCTTATTTTAGGCAGTTCATTTATTATTCTGTGAGATGGTTTTTTGCATTGTTGCGTTTTAGTCGGCGGATAAACATTGCTCAATTTAATATATAATCACCATTCTATGGCATGTTTCTTTTTCTTTTTCTTTTGAGGAATCAGAGGAATTGAAAAACTAAGGTATGCTTTTGTGTTAGTTGTAAAATTTGATACATGCCTTCTCCCCTTTTTGTGCAAAAGAAAGAAAAATAGATAACGTTGGGAAATTGTTACTTGAGATTCTTTGATGGTCTAGTACTAGGCCCATCACATTTGCCAGAATGAAGAATTTTAATATTAAATTTGTATGATCTATCTTTCAAGTTCATTGCTAAAGAGGTGTGATGATTATTTTCAGTAAACGCAACTGAGTAAAACATGTTAGAGTCAAAGTTCCAATTTTTCGCTTATGGCGCCTCACTCTTTTTTGGCCTGCATTATTAGATGGTCAATGAAGTAAAAGAAAAAACCATGTCAAGAATTTGTTCTTGTTTCCCCACTCTACAACGACCACCACCGTAAACAGTATATCTCAACGACAGCAAAAGCTATTGTTAGGGCCTAGGAAGATGAGAGACTCACAAACAATACCTCTATCCCAAGAGATAGAGAGTTTGATTCCAGTGAGACCCCCAACTCTATAGACTTATCTCATATGGACTTCCTATTGCTAAAAACAATAATTTGGATGCTAAAAACAATAATTTGGATTTTGGACTTTAACATGGTTTTTTGATCTTATCTATGTTGAGGAATTCTTCCGGTAGATAGGGCAGACAGCTTTTATGTGATGGATATATGTAATCAATAAATAATCAAAGACATTTCGCTTAAAAGATTGGTATGTTGTAAATCTAACTTACATTTGGACTCGCTGGTGTGCAGTGAATGAAACATTCTTGATGGAGGCATGGGCCTTACCCAGACAACATGCATGTGAAATTTCTAGGTGATGGCTCGGATGCATAAACCATGGATCTTGGTCTTGACTTGTTCTCTAGCTAATAAGGGTATGAGAATTAGATCTTGCTATCTTGATTCAGGACCTCAACGTCAAGGCTGCTAACATTGAAGCTGACATATAATTGACTTAATTTTAGTCACCCTATTGGAAAATTTGTTTGCTGTTTAACAAATACTTGGGATTATTCAGCCTATCCCTGTATGAATGAGGGGTTTTCAGGTATTTCTGGAAATACCATTGGACAAGGTAAAGTGACTACTGTCGGCTCTACCTTTAGCCAAATTGGTCTGTTCGAGATACATTTAGCCAAATTTGTTTTCATTATGGATCATTAGGAAACAAACTCCGTGTGTTTGTAAGCACATGTATATGATTGTGTACATCCGACTTCTTATACCTTGCTATATGCGGGAGCCTCTGAAACAAGCGGTAATGTTGTTGTTGTCGGTTTGTTTGAGATACTTTCGTTCATGTTCAAGAATTGGAGGCAATTCGTGTGATAGACAAATATATATTATTCATAGGATCTTTCTATTGTCTTGCATATTTATCAATCTGGTGTAATTGTTGTCGTAATACACGTTGATCATTTACAAGAAAATATATATGTGTGTGTATGTGTGTGTGTATATATCATCATCATCATCCGAACTCATTGTATCCCAACGACAGCAAAAGCTATCGTTAGGGCCTGGGGAGGTTAAGTGGTAGGCAGACAATACCTCTATCCCAAGGGATAGAGAGTCTGCTTCCAGTGAGACCCCCCGACTCTACCTGCATAAATGACATGATTATAGAGATATGTTGTGCTAGTGTGTTAGTGAGTAGATTCAAGAAATATAAATAAAGGCCTTTCGATATTAAAATACACCTTATTTGTATATATACATGTAATGTAAAACAACGGTATAACATACTCAACCAAGTGTAAAGTTAATCTAAAGTGTAGATAGTGTCTTCGCCTATCTATGTCGCTAAATATATGACCTATATCTCGTTAACCTTAATCTTATATATATATATTAATCTCTCATTTTCTATAAAGCCACAATTTATGTTTTCAAATATACACTCAAAGCAAAAATAGGAAAGGAACGAGGACACATGTATACAAATGAAGTTTGATTAAGATGATGTCTTTATTCCACATCATTTAAGTTTAGTAAAAGTTTCATATACAAACAAACAAATAATCATACCCAGTATATCCCAACAACAACACAAACTATTGTTAGGCTTTGGGGAGGGTGAGAGGCAGTCAAACAATACCCCCATCCCAAGGGATAGAGAGTTTGCTTCCAGTGAGACCACCAGATATCATAATAATAGGACTATGTAGTAGTGAAACTATTTTATTAAACATATACAACAGTCTTTCGATATTATAACAGTAATAATAGTGAAAATGCACAAGTAATTGAAAGAAAAAGATCGAAAGAAAATATGCAAAGTCAAATTAAAGTGTAAATACTATTTAATCCTCTAAGTATGTTCTAAGGTGTCTTATATCATGTCTATCCCTCATTAACTTTAATCCTTTGCCACCATGAACTCGGAACATGTCCTCAGAAAGATGCTACTCTCGTAAGTCATCTCTAATCTGCTCATCACACGTCAGTTTGGCCCTGCCTTTACTCCTCTTTCCTTCTACAGTGAGGCTTTCAATTGCTCTGACAGACGCTGTTATCTGTCTCCTCTTGACATGCCCAAACCATCTCAGTATTCCCTCTCTTATCTTATCTGTTACACTAACCTTTCTCTGTACACCTCATTTCTTATCTTGTCAGCATTTCATCTTTGCCACTTCCATCTTCTGTGACAGTGTTCTCTTGATGGCCCAGTAGTCTGTTCCATATAACATGTATACAAATGAAGTTTGATTAAGATGATATGTCTTTATTCCACATCATTTAAGATTAGTAAAAGTTTCATATAAATATCTCAAAAACATAACCGCTAATTTATTGTTTTCCACCTTATAAGTATGAGTTTTTTGTGATAGTCATTAACTAACTATTTAATTAAATAAAAAGATCGTAAACTTAGTATGATTAATTCTGAAATTGAAGTACCTTGATAATATTTGCGTATAACCTGTCAATCTTTCATCAACTAATAATATACTACAAGTGCTGATTATTTTAAATTTGTTCTAAAAAGAATACAACGTGATGCAATATTTCACCGTATAAAAATAATTTTTTTATAAAATAATGATACTATTTGTATTAATGAATCACATCATACTAAAGATCACAATATAAAGATTAAAATAAATACTATATTAAATATTTTATATATTATAAATTAATAATTTGTTGTATCAATCTTTTTCAATCATCTGATTTAGGTTGTTTCTCTTCCCCATTCTTTATTCCATTTCTCCTTATACACCTCTTTACTCTTCCACTTCTTCACATTGATTAAGAACTTAAAAAAAATATGGTCATTGTTTCTAAAAAGTAATTACATTTTACTCTTAAAGAATGCATTACATAATGGTTAAGAACTCAAAAAAAAAATTATCGTCATTGTTTCTAAAAAGTAATTACATTTTACTCTTAAAGAATGCATTACATTACAAGAATCAAATTAAATACCATATTATATTATATTATATTATATTATATTATATTATATTATATTATATTATATTATATACATCGATAATTTATTTTGGATTACTAAAATCTAAACTCAAAAGTTAGAAAAATATATGGAAAAGAACAGACCCTTAAAAAAAATATGGTCACTTTTCCAATTCTCCACAATGTTTAAGACCATAAAAAAATATGGTCACTTTTCTAAGAACTAATTACATTTTATTCTTAAAGAATGCATTACATTACAAGGATCAAATTAAATACCATATTAGATATATTATATCATATACATCGATAATTTATTTTGGATTGCTAAAATCTAAACTCAATAGTTAGAAAAATATATGGACCCTTAAAATAAATAAGAAATGATTTAAATAAAACATAATTTTAACCACAAAATCATGAATAATCGAAGCAGTTGTCATGAATTAATGTCCACTAATAAAAAAAGTTTGTCCAAAACGCAAAAATGAACTTAAAACAAAATTCTTCTACTAGGAAAGAAAATAAAGAATGGTAATGAAAAATAAAAGAGTTAAAACCTTAAAACCTGAAATTTGTAAACCTGGAAACAGCGTTTCGCCATAGCGGTTAAACCTCCGCGCACTCTAACATCTCTGAAGACAGCTGGCGACGCTCCTTGAGGCGGTTCGAACGGCTATATATCTAAGGATCAGAGTTCACAATTTCCCTATTTCTTCTTGATATTTTTCTATCTGCTCAAACAATATTAGAAGAAAGCCACCACTCCAACACCGACGGCGACTTCTAACGTCTCTAAGCACGCTCATCGCACTTCAACATCCCAGAAGGCGGTGGCGACGATCCTTATATATCTAGGATTAGTGTTCACAATTCCCCTATTTCTTGATGATTTCCGTCTACTTAAACAATATTAAGAAGAAAGCCCCTACTTCATGTGCCCACATATAGTTTCTTGACCTCTCTCCGTGTGCTCACATATAGTCGCATCTACCACTTGAGGTTTTCACAAATATGTTTTCTTCCCTCAGGTGATTGAGATAGTCCAAGGTTCAATTTTGCGGCAACTTGACGATGAAGAGTTAATCGTTGTTCAAGGAGTCTTGAAGTTGGAGACTTTGAAGGAGATATTAGTCTCTCAAGTTAAAGAGCTTTCGAATGTGCTTCAAAGATGCCTAGAGATCTTGATGGCAGGAAAGTGTAGATTGTTAATCAATGATTCCCTGCTTTTAGCCTTAGGTGTGGATGGGTGTATTTCTTGTACATCTTCTGGTGAGAACAAGATTTTTTGCCAATGTCAATTTGATCTTGAACCCAATACACTTATATCTACATGATGAGCAAGGCTAAATGTTATATTAATGATATTACCCCATTTGGCTAATCTTAGGTTTCTAATGTTCTTTAGATTGCCTTGTTTTGAAGATGTGGTCATTTCTTCATGCTTCTCTGCTTTCTGGATGAAGTATGTGGTGAATGTGCCAAACTTTGCTTACTTTGCAGGTGGTTCAAATATTTCGTAACTTGCAATTTTGTGTTGGGGGTTTCAAAGATCAGGTTGAGCATGTTGAGAGGATTGCAACGATGATTTTTCCATTACTTCTTGTTCTTCCGAAGGTTTGTATACTCTGCGCGTATTCAGTTTTGGTAGTTGCGTCTTTGTTTTCTTGTCTTCTCTCTTGGTTCCTAATTCAGACTCAGGGAGTACATTTGGAGGCTTTAAAAATTGCCAAAGAAGTCAATTGGCCTT